>JAEAOA010001995.1:175000-357500 GCA_016746295.1 Potamilus streckersoni
TATATCGCAACTTTCAACAACGTTGCCATTTTTACCAAGGAAGATATGCCAAAAGTTTCCTTTGATGTTTTACGGTACCGCAACACCACCAATCCATAAAGTGCCTAGTCAGCTTGAGTGACGTGCCCTAGGCAAGGACACATAATTGTAGTCGACCTGAAGAGATGATTATGTTTTAGAAATAGAACCAGCACCCTTTAGGTCGCTATGCTTCTACGCTAAACACTTCGCCACTGATGACTAACAAAACAGAGGCAGACATCGGTAACCATTATAAAATGTATATCACACTTATAGGCACATAGAGGTCTTGTTATTTCAGTTGATTGCCTTGAATAATTAACACAATTCCACCAAATCATCCAATTCTAGGTTATCTGTATATCGGTTCAAGGCAATATTTTTTTTCACAATGAACATAATTCAGAATATCTCTCTTACAAATGAATGATTGAATTTGTTATATTTTTCCTGCAGAATTAAATCTTACAATGTATTGGACCTGAATAAGGACCTTTTAAAATATTAAATACCCGATCTTTATAGAGCAGTGATAAATGTAGTTGATGGGGATTTGGATTGTTCCTAGTCATAAGGTGATGCAGATTGGAATCATGGAAATCATATCAATAGTTAAGTTTCTTGATCTGCACATCATCACCTTTGTGACTGGATTAATCCAGGCCATCATGGATTTTATAACATTTAGTTACTGGAAAAGATGATGGTATATTGCATTGATCAATAGTGCTAATTCATTGTCAAACCGCCAATCGCGTATTAATGGTGCAGCTATTCTTTCGAATACACGCCGTGCAACTGACAACACTAATGCAAATTAATGTTGTACAATGATTTTGTTTCACATCACTCGTAATCACTTGGAATTATAGGTTATAGATTACTGTCTTAGTGGGAGAAAGTAGTTCAGTAGTGTTTGGAAAAAATGACCATTGTTAATACCTTGTCAGTGTCCACTGAACGTGGAACAAATTTTTACTCTTTTTGCGAAAAAACAACTATAATAATTTTTTTATGATATACAATGAGAAAAAAAATCGAAGCTATTTGAATGAGAACCTCGTTTACTCAAAGTAATTTGCCCAGATAATTTGAGGATTTTATACATTTTGTTGTGCTATTTAAGAAATTTAACCTCCTTACCTAGTAGATTTTATACTGTTTACTTGGAAGGGATTATTTGCTTACAGGTTTTGCTAAGTTTTGCTCTCACAGTTTTTAAATTAACTGTAATGAGCTCTAGATAGCCTGATTGCGATAACGTGCCGCTCAACTAAATACAAAATATATACAAACAGTAAGATTCGATTATCATGTCCAGCAATGAAGCCGTAATGAATAGCCTTTTCCTAAAAGAAAAAGGTGTTGTAGCTTGAAATAACAGGAACCAGATCATAGGGCAAGCTTGCCAACCCATAGACAAAACAAAAATGACTTCTGGCGATCCTGATTAAGTTGAGCCGTCACGGACTCGATTTTGATTAGTTACTGAATGAGATGACGATGATAAATAGCACCGATCGATCCTGTTAATTCCATGTCAAGCGGTCGTCAGTGTATTAACGCTGCAAATGTTGTTTCGAATACGTGCCGTGAAAACGAAGGGAGCTGCTTCCAATTAGAAGTGTCTAATGATTTTGCTTCGTACAAATATATTTAGGAATATTTAATTTTACATATTTCAACCTACTGTCATGGTCGCGAAGTACATATCCTTTTTCTTTTAAAAATGTAAATGTGCTGCAACATTTTTAATTGCATATCTGCTTAAAGCGGTAACATGTGTTTATCAGAAAATTTGACGTGCTTTAATGATTGCAACCCTTCCAATGGCTTGGTTAGTGGATTCTACAGCGTTGTACTTTTAAGTTAATTGTCCGAGTTGCATCGTAGTATGCCCTTGTGATATTATATTCAGAGCATTAACATGTACATTTATTTCACCAAAGGTAGATAGCACCCATTGGTCCACAACGCTCTTCACCATTTTGTCAAAATAATATTATAAAGCTCGTGCAAAACTTGCACCCATTGTTCCACAATGAGCTTAACCATTTTATCAAAATTATATCATACAAAGTTTGAAGGACGAAATAGTTTTCTCTTTCTTTTTGCACAGCTATTTCCAATAAATATAGATGGAACTCATGGAATTGTCTTTCTTTCTTTTGAACCAGTAATAAAACTGCCTTTATAAAAAAATGAAGGTGTTCTTTATGAAAAATTCCACCAGCATATGTGTCGATCTGACATTCTATAAGACAAACAAAAAAGTTCATACTAGATGGCGAATGAATTAGATATTTTTATCTTTTTTCATACAGATAAACACAGGATCAATTTGTTTCCGATACTAACAGCTTACGGATCTAAATGATATACACCATGTTCTGGTAAACACGTTTAAGCCGGATATGTGAAAATGGCCAAATATGTGACAAATCTTCACTGTGATAACATGAGTAATGCCGTTCAAATATTTATAAGACCAAAAATAAACCTTTGTGGACATGGCAACGTCCTCAGCCGATTTCAAGAACAGTCGCTTCACCAAAACGAAAATTGAGAGATGAGACATTTGCAAGCAGAAATGAAGATAAGCATTGTATTTGACCCTGGTGAAATATTAATTGGAAAGCATTATATAAAAGCACAGCATGGTCCTGCCGGCCTTTTCATAGGTCCCGCCCGTTTCTTCTTCTGTTTGAAATTCAGCTTAATCTAGCTATCATGACTTACGGTTACATTTATTTAATGGATCCAAATAAAATCGTGATTACAGGAATCAGATTCACCATTATTTGCAAACATTAGAAGCACATCTATAGATTTAGAACAAGCATAACATAAAATCTTTTTAAGCTAGAAGCTCACAAGACATTTTTAAAATGAGCATAAAACATTAAAACAATAGAAGCATCATATATAGTTCATGTTCGTTTTGATGTTGTTGTTCTTTTTGTTGTTGGGCTTAACGCCATTTTTCAGCACACGATAGGCTATTCGTAGCGGCCAGTATTATTGGTGGAGGAAGAAACCGGGAAATCCCCAAAAAGAACCACCGACCCACGAGAAGCTACTGGCAATCTTTCTCACATATCCACATTCGCCGAATCCTAGACTCGAACCCACGCAGACAGAGGTGAGATGGCAGTGATCCGTAACGGACAGATCATTAGACCACTCGGCCACTCGGGCCCTTTTGTTCATTTTGCAAAATTATAAATATTAAATCCGACATATATCATTCGCAGAGTACAGTTTCTTGCTACATAGCGACGTAAATACAAGTACATTTATCTTTCAGGCTCTAATTTGAGGAGTTGTTTATTTCGGTTGATAACCTATCAGTACGGAATTAAAAAAGACCATATTGAAAACAATTGTGGAAATGATGCTGATTGCATTGGAAATTCAATACATATATATATTTATATTTAATATGATCTAGCATGATCAAGGATTTATATGATTGCAGTTATTGTAAATGGTGCCTAATAATTGATACAGCAAATACAGTTTGAGCTTTGTCAGCGAGGTAAGCTTTATACTTTTACATCGACGCACCAAAATAATTTAATTATTAAAGTTGCAATTATCGTTCTTTCTATCTTGATATCAGCTGATTCCACTAAGAAAACATTTGATTTTATGTAATAAGTAATATTTGTTCATATGGCGTTAGGAAACATCTTCGTTAAAAAACAGTCGTCAATCCACTTTGTCTATCGTCAGTGTAGAAGTTGAATAACGAGCTTGCCATACGGAGGTCAGCTAACCAGTACTATTCGTTGTCTATCATCAATAGGGATTATTTTCCAGTCTTTTAAAATCTCGTTTGTTATTAAAATACCAAAAATTAACAGTTGTAAACGAGAATTACGTAGGTGTCCGCATCAAGATTTCAAATAAACTTTTCCAATAATCACTATCGTTGAAAGCAAACACTTGTTTGATCATCACGCCTGATGTGTTTTCAGAAATCATACCTTTAAAATAATATTTTTCTAAATATCAGACACAGGAACTTCTGATCAGCCTATCCATAATCATTCTTTTGCTTTGGCAGAATCAATGCAACGCACGGATTACACCATTACTTTGGTTTAGCCAGCCTATACTTTCAAATTAATTATCCTGGCATAAAATCCATGAATATATATATATATATATATATATATATATATATATATATATATATATATATATATATATATATATATATATATATATATATATACATACATACATACATACATACATACATACATACATACATACATACATACTATATAGATATATATCTATATATATATCTATATATCTATATATATAGATATATAGATATATATATAGATATATATCTATATAGATATATATATATATATATATACCAGTGGGTACGCTTTAATGATGATATAGAAATTAAATGGCAACATGAATGAGAAAATCTGGATGATTTCATACCAAAGGCAAACAATTTCCATTCTTCAATAAAGAAGCCTCCAACTCAAACCACGTTTTCTCTGACACAACAACCAGACTTGTTGAAACAAACTCCTTACAGTATTTCCTTCCAACCAACTGTCATCCAAAACACTGCATTATAAATATCCCATGTAGCCAGCCACTGTGGATAAGCAGAATTTTCTTCGACTATGAAACACTCCTAAAAATGTCTGAAGAGTTATCTAAACTTTTAAGTTACGGAGGCTACAACAAAGACCTAACTGCGAAGGCAACCCAAAAGGCTAAACAAACATACCGCAATGACCTACAAAAATATGGAGAAAGGATATCATTTATCCTTACCTATCATCCAGACAACCCACCAGTAGGCAACATCATAGGGAAACATTGGGAATCATCTGATGTACTAACGTTAATCCTCCCAAACAAATCTATAGTAGCCTGCCGGACACCAAAAAACCTCAGGGACATCATAATCAGGGCAAACCTATCTTCAATCACTAATCAAGACCACCCTAGTCAATATGGCTCTTGTACCGATAACAGGTGCAAAACCTGTCAACATATGATAGAGACCAAGACATTTTATAGCATAGTGACCAGAGTGACCACACATTCATGGTCCAAAAAACCGTACAAAACAGATGTACTTTATATCATCACTATTAAGATCAGAAGCCTTCGGTATGTAGGAGACTTGGATGACAAAGAAGTTGTGCAGAATAATACAATTATCATTTGCAGCCGACATATTTTCTTTTAAAACAATTCCCTAAATTTGTTTATTAGTCACTCAATAGTTTATAATCACTACTATAGCAATGTAATATCTGGGATATAATTTGCGCTTACATAAATTTACATAAAATAAGAGATGTTATGGCTCATCTATTGCTAGTCAATATAAAATATTTTCCATCATCCGCAACAAGTTGAAATAAATTAGTTGAAAGATAATAAATTTGATGGCTTGGCCACAAAGCATGCGAACATTAACTGAGCTGGCTGAAAATTATTTGCATGCAACTACTTGAAAAAAGGAGATACAGATATTTATGTAGAAATAGTCCTGTAAAGTTTTTCAAACGCAACCGTTTTTCTGTTTCATTTGCTTGTCTATATTTTGTATCTGCCTTTGAAAAAGACTTATTAAGAGTCAAAAGCACTCAGGCTATTTAGATAATAGATTTACTTATTGTTAGTTTATTATTATTATTATATATATATATATATATATATATATATATATATATATATATATATATATATATATATATAAAAACTATACTTCATTAAATTTAGAACAGAATACTTTCTTTTCAAAGAACAAAATATCACACGATCTCATGTTGATGCCGAATGAAAGCTTTTATTTTTGTCGCGGCTCAGTTATTTAATATATGCCTTTCAGTAGTGGACCAATATCTTTTCGCAACTCTAACAGTTTATTGTTGCTATCATGCTTATGTCCAATGCCGTTATAAAAAAGATACAACTAAATTTTCAATTATTTATTACGTCAGAAAATATTTAGTTTCGATTAATTTTTAAATAATTAATAATCAGTACGTGTGCAAAAAGAAGATCTCGTAGGATTCGGCGAATGTTGATATGTGAGAAAGCTTGCCAGTAACTTCTAAATCACAACTTAAAATATTGCTCAACCTGTTTATTGATGAAGACATCAAGAGATTAACAAAGACATTTGTTTTTGCACATTATAAACATGAGCACATTGTTCAATTAAATTGAATTAAACCATTTTTTCAGTGAGGTGATTGGACCATTTCATGAGTTTGTTGTGAGAGCTTCAATGCTTTTTAGTTGACATATTTGGACGACGGAAATATGAAGCCACATCTTATTGTGTTGAAGAATCACATTCAGGAGAAGAATTGCAAATGTATTAATTTCTTAGACAAAAGATATGTCATGCTCCAATGTTTCTGAGAATTAGCTGTTTTAAGGACAGTATTTAATGGCAATAGAAGCATCATTACCCTGAGAGCAAGATGGGGCAAATACAACGCAATATAAAATAGGAATTAATCATTACGATATGAACCTAGGCACTGAATGGAAATCATAAAGGCTGCTTTTTTATTTAAATGAGCACTGAATGGCCAGCTCAACTGAATGCTTTCTTACGATCCAGTATGTTCACAGGCTGTAATTGCTAGCATCCTCAGGTCCATCTGTTGAGGAAGGAATGTTGACAGGAAAGGATGTCTGAAACTTGATTGTGATGACTGTCGAGTCGAAACCTCAAAGGATGCATGTTGCCTGTATCTTTATCAATATTTTTGCGAAGTACTGGTAAAACAAACATACGTCCAATACATCGTGACCAGCCAATGTATTGATGTCTACTTTAGTATTTATCTGATAGCAGATGCTTTAAATGATGTGTCAATGTCAGACCTTTCTTCGTGAAAAACGATATTTTTATACCTAAAGCCTCTCCCGTAATGATGAATAATACAAATGCATAAATAGAGGGAGAGATCGAGGAGAATAGATGATGAGTTTGTATAATGTAATACATGTTGAAAGAAATTGTGTATTTGAGCAAGATTGAACTACGACTTGCCTTTGTGTAATACCAGATTGAAAAATACATCCCAGGATATCACAAATATATAATAAAATGGGTAACATGAAATATAAGGTAAAGCGCCTATAACGCAGACAATATTATAACAGGCTAATAAATGACATTACAGTAGAAATGGAATGTTATATCATGCAACCATAATTAGCTGATTCCTTCTCAAACAAACACCGAAGAACATATGCACCGTTAAAGAGAAATTAGTTGATGAGATTTGATTCAGGGTAATGAAAATCACATCAATTTCAACGTAATTATGAGGCATTTAAATTTCTCTGAAATTTGCTACATGCAAAGCTTGAAAGTGACACTATTGACTACTCTCTTTCCTTAATAAAATGTCAACCATGCACAATTTTAAATTAGATCGAAACATCTTCAGTCAAGAAGAATTACCATACATATGTAACCAATCCAGTTAATATGGAAATGGTAAATTTTACGTCACATTAATGAGTTAACAACCAGAGGCTTTGAAGACACAATATTGCCTATGGAAATACGTTCTATGCTGCCACCAACTCCAGTGTATGAGAAGTTTCAGTTGACATCTTGGAGTACATTAAATTAAACTAATACATTAAATGGTGCAATCAACATTGAGATACACACGGTCTAAAATGCAACAAATGCATTAGACAAAATTAATGAAGGAAAAGGATAGAAAGAAATACAATACTTTGAAACTAAGTAAATAATATGCGCATTTAGCTAGATTAAATTGGTTTTGCAATAGATGAAATCTTATTAATAATTAGGTAAATCGACAGTGAATGATGTAGGAATATATAGACAATAGAGGCTAAATATACAATAGATGCCAATTTCATATTGTCATTTTAAGCTTAAACTATGGAATTAATTGTGAGGTTTACCTATGTGAAACTGGTATGCGTTTTCTCTAACGGAAGAAAGTTCAGACTCAAAACGAAAAATGCGATGCTATAATTCTCCTACCATTCAGTCTAAACTGAATAGCTCACCTTAACTAAGTTACCATAGCAAAAGCATAGAGCGATATGAAAACGTATGGTGCTGAAAGTAACTTTTTCACAATACAAGTCATGATAGAATTTTATTAACAATTTAATAATGATGAACAATGGATAAATGCAGGACTTAGTAACATGATACACAACGTTTCGTCCATTACATTCATATTGGAATAAACTATTGCAGGAGCTGCTTTAGTTTGCTTTTTGAAATATGTTACGAATTGATTTTTTTTCCTTGACATCGTCTAACCATATGCCTATACCGTTTTACTTTCAACACGTTTTCACATTGTTCTTGAGCGCAAATCTTTATTTTTACTCGTGTACATTTGTACAGCAGTGTGCTTTAACGGATATTTATGTCCAGCCAGTTCGACAATGCCTATCACCCATTTGTAACGATGCTTTATCTATCAAATTGCATCCAAACATTCTAATCTCATCGTCTCCACTGCTAGCATTATGTTAATATCACGTTTTTGTTGCTTGAACTGATTTTACGCACAGTGTCGTGTTATTAATGTTTTATTTAAAAAATTAAGACGACGTTCTCCATTATGTATCATAATTCCATCATGCCAAATCTGTTACAATTTTTCTGCTTGCATAAGCCAATAAAAATACAATTTTTGATTCACGTGACATAACCGATTTCATTAGCAATATTTAGAGAGTTATAGAGTGATGGTCCAATATTAAAAATCATGGCCATCTTCATCTGCTACAACTTCCAGTGTATAATAAAAATCATCACAACCTTATACCATTTTTGTTCGGGTACTTGAGTAGTGAATATTGCTCCTTTGGTATATGATAAAAACAGCGTGAAAGGAAACTAAGATTTATCGAGAAAAAAAAGCCCAATAAAATCTCCACTACTACTGAAAATGAGTCGATACATTATTCACATAAATGAGATCATAGTTGACGTAAATTGAATTTACAAAGTGATAAAAGTTTACACTTTAACGCTAAATGTATTATAGGAATGGATGTGAGACAAGACAACAAGACACATGTCCATGCTAGAACTTCTAAACGTTGCAAATCACTATCAGAAGTTGCAATTCCTACTGTAGCAAGACTGATTAGCAGATTGCTTCCAGCCTGCGCATTAATTTACATAATGAACATAAAGATGATTGTAGTGCTTTCATGGAAAGTATACACTTCCAATAGTTGTGAGTGAATCAAGCAAGTATTCAAATAACATTCAGATTTATTGATATCGAAAAGACAGAAGAAGACACGGATGAAAGTTTGATAATGCATTACATAATAAATAAATGTGTACCGATTGCTCATCTATTGGTGCGTATTTACCTCTAGCAATCTCTTTTATTGATGCGTTTTATCATTTGTCGATCAGACTTCACTCATATATTTAGCATTATATCTTGTTGATGGTGATCGAATGGAAAAAAATGCTGAATATTGAATAACATGATGAGTGTAATTACAGTTTTTCTCCTTAAGAATTTGTATAATTTTGTCACCTTTTTATTAGTCAATAGATGGAACGTCAAACGTATTAAACATCGTTTCCAATGTTTAACCTTCTTTCAATGATTTTACTATTCTTATTATTAACCAAATATATGTTGGAAATGTCTTGCCTGTTGTATCCCCATATAACATATATTTTTCTTATTCACACATTATATCACAGAGTGAATATTTTTCTACTCACACTTTATACCACAGATTGAATATTTTTCTACTCACACATTATACCACAGAGTCAATATTTTTCTACTCACAGATGCATCACAGAGTGAATATTTTTCTTCCCAGTTTTACTTGTGATTCAATAATCAGCCGTTAAAATCTCGAATATTAAACTCCTTTTGATCAGACATGCTTTGGTGCAGTTCCAAATTTTCCGTGTGTCTTGGATTATTGTGACTGAAAACATTCTAATCTTATCCTAGAAATCTCTCTAATGCGACATCATTTAACCGTAACTCGCACCTTACCATTGTAAATTGGTTTGCTTAATTTGATTTGCTTTTTTGTTGTTTTTTTTCAACCTAACACTCACCATCACTATGTCATCGCTGATACTTCTTCATGTCTTCTTCATGTCTGATCAAAAGGAGTTTAATATTCGAGATTTTAACGGCTGATTATTGAATCACAAGTAAAACTGGGAAGAAAAATATTCACTCTGTGATGCATCTCTGAGTAGAAAAATATTGACTCTGTGGTATAATGTGTGAGTAGAAAAATATTCACTCTGTTGTATAATGTGTGAGTAGAAAAATATTCACTCTGTATGGCATTTGAATAAATAGGTTCGTATTTATATGCATTTATTGTTGTTTATATCATGGTATTTTCCTTTCGTTTGCCGAACACACTATTCTTTAGTTTGAAGAAGTCTTTTAAAAATGATTTGATAGCTTTTTGTTTCAGATTTGTATTCAGTTGAGTGAAGGTTTAAAGCCACATTTGTTTAAAGTATACATCCGAATGTATCAGTAAATCTATCTGAATGTAGAGATTTAAGTTTCTCCAGTGAACAACATGTTTCTGTTTCTGTTTCATTGTACGTTGGTACTGGTGATCTATTTAGAACTGTAGTCATCAACTGATTTATTTTCCTTAGATTATAAATCATTTTTATCAGGAAATTATTTATCTAGAGTTTATAGACAATGCTCTTAATATATATGCAGGAATCATGCCTAGTTTAAATGCACTTCTAAAATCTAACCAATTTCAAGGTTTGGAATTTTGAGCACCTTTTTCTCAAGTTTTCTAACTTATTAATCACTTCCACCTGCAAGTTATGTTACCTGTATGTATTGCTAATACGCAGATGTTGTTAGTATCTAGGTACACGAGTAAAGATCATGACTTTAACCTTTTGTTCTTGCTATCATTTTTATTTATATCATCTTTTTTACATAGTATATCTTGAGTGGCTCCAGCAAATATCCGTGTTTTCACGCCAAGGCATTAAAATACGTTATTACACTTAGGCCGTAAAGGTTATAAGTGTTAATATACATTTAACATTACAGGAATTGAACTTTAATATCTTAATTAATTATATTATGAACTGAAACTGCTTTATTAGTGCTAAGGTTGTTAACGGCCTTTAATATTCCATCAGCAGTAACTGCATCATTCAAACACAATTTATTATATGCTCATCATTTTTCTCCGTCAACTTTACAGTGTCAGAATCGTGCAAAGGAACTATTTTCTAACGTAAACAAATTTTATGAATGAACTAAAGCAGGTTATTTCATGAACGGCCACATACCAGCAAATGTTTCTACAAACTGCTTTGGCACATTCCGGGTTTACTTTTTTGATACAATGTTTCAAATTTGACTATATATATAGACGCTATAGAGGTTCCTCACAATAAAACGCAAGTTATACACATAAACTGTCTTCTTTAGCTGGTAATACTTACTTTACATCCTGAATTTCCTCAAAAATACACTTTTGTAAGTCTGTAAATCTGAATTAGATGAGCCATGTTATGGGTTCTCAAGGTTGATACATTTTGAAATTGTACTGTAATTTCGAGTATATTCCAAGTGTAGTTACATCCTCCTTACGGCCCTCAAAATAAAATAAACATTAAATTCCTCAACGTCTTTTCGATAATTGCAATGGAAAGGCTTTATACTTTGCCCACATTGTGATCTGAATCATTCAATGACAGAAGAGAAACACGTATGCCGTTGTAAACACAATTCAAAACATTAAACTGGCAGACGCTGCTGGAAACCGATGCAAGTCACTTCATGTAGATATATCCATACATTAATCAAAAGATTGCGTTGAATTGACAAAAATAGCAAAAGGTATTTATTCCATTTCAAATGGAAAAGTTGTTGCAATGCGTATTCAGTAACAATATTACTCCAAATTTCAATTTTAAGTACAGCAAGCCCCATTTTCTTTCGAAACTTACGTCTAGCGCGCGACCAACTTCATATTTATCTGGGCAGAGTTATGCGCTCATTAATAATGTTGTGTAATGATCCATCAACACTTATGTATTTAGTTCGGAATACGGCATACATTTAGTTACTTTGTTTCTTTCGGTGTATTTTTATTTATATATTTAAGCCTTGGGAAGAATAAGAAATGAACATATAATAAAAAGGTTACTGTATTTGTATGGTAAAATATGAACTGTTTTGTCAGAAGGATATACTGCACTCCCAAGGTCGAGCAGTATATTCATCCGAAAAACTCGTTCATATTTTCCCATACAAATGCAGTAACCTATAATTATCGACGACAACTCCGGCTTGAACCTTTTCTGGTATTACACGATAGTCACTATAAATTTTCATCCAGTTAATTTCTTTGAAATATTGAAAAACTTCTTGCATTGCGATACTCTGAGCAGTTGTTTTTTTTTGCCGACATTATTCATCAAATACAGGATCTCCTTGGAACTTTGGAATGAAAATTGCTTAATTTTATTTGTAAGAATTTTTATTAAAAACCGAGAAAAAAGTCTTCCCTTTTCCACATCTTATTGCACTTTTGGTTATCAACATTATTTCATAATCTGTAAGCAATTTTGCTTCAAAACCAAATATTTGGATTACAAATCAACATACTCCACATTTTCGTAGGGAAAGTAGAAAGCTCTCTGGGAGATGACTGTTCTCCGTGTTGATGACATAAGCTTGATGGTCTTTAGGTTTGCGATGAGAAAGTTCATCTTTAGCGCACACATGATTCCAAGGAGCTGTGTACGAGCTGTTTAGTTATCCATTTAGTTTTGTTTTTCTTCTCTCACATGTCATTGAAAGTGATCAATTCAATTCTGACATTTCGCTTGAAAATCTCTGTTAAGTAAGTGTCTCTTCGCTTCGTCTCCGTGCTCTGTGTCAAGAGAGATTCCATCCAATGTATCTCATTGGAGGGGAGAAATGATCACGGAAGCCTTTATACCATTGATGTAACACCTTTCAGATGCGGGAGATAGTGGGTTCTAACACCGGCGTAGTGATATCATAGACATAAAATGGTACTAACAGGTGCTTCGCTTGGCGCTCAGCATTAATAGGTTAGTGTTAGGACTGGTTGGCCTAGTGTCTAAATAATGTGACTGGGTGGGACATCATTCCACATATCTGTAGAATGAATCCCCAGTGCTAGATATCACTATAAACTATCACACTGCAGATATCATAGCGATATGACTGAAACATTGTTAAAGCTACGTAAAACATCTAAATCACACATACACATACAATCAAACATTTATCATGGAATGCTTAAGATTGTTGATGGGAGCTACTTCCTCGTTGCCGTCTATATAATTTCCAGTCTGATCGAGAACTGTCAGGTATCAGTAACTGTGATTCAGACGGATGTTACTTTTAGACTGTCCTTTGATTTCAACGTCGATGGGGTTCAGGTCGTCAAAGGAGATATGAGATGAAATTTCTCCCATTAAAATTCTTGCATCGGCATCATAGTGGGTGACATGGCAAACAGATTCAGTCCCTACTTAGAACAATCGCTAGACTCTCGGTGCATCATTTTTCTATTTAATAATCTAGAACGTTAATTCTCGAACTCTTTACTTGTTCTCGAATTCTTTACTTGTTCTTTCTAGCTTTTTGTATATGTGAAGTTCTCTGGAGGGGTGTCTTCGTCAACTCTTTGTGCCTTGTCCTTGCTGTGGTGTCGTGGAAGCTTTAATATCATACTGGGTAGCGTCTAGTGCATATATAGAATTTTCTCGTTGCTCCAAAATGTCTTTTCCCGTTTACAGCTGGGCATGTTTTCCCGCTCTCAAGAAGGCTCCTTAAGGATTTTGTATGTCAATGATGACATATGGCTGGGACTCATGGCGTTGGAGAATTGTTTTTAAAAATAGACAAATTCACTATGATTTTCCCATTAGTTAATGAAATATATTGTACTTTGGCTAATGAAATATATTGTCCTTTTATGTCAATGTTGACATTGTCGAAATACTACTACCTGACGGGTAAATAATGAGAATGTATTAATTTGCAGTGAACACGATAGGTGTTTCTACCTTCCTCGTTAAAACCGTGAAAGATTCCAATTTGAAAGGAATGACTTGCATTAACGGTGCGGATCTGTGTCCATACACGTTGTACACCACCACATCAGACTACACAAAGATCAAATTTAATCCTTGGTTCATTTCTAGAAGGTAACGAAATAACTTCGCAAAATTCAAGCTGTTGGTGATGGGTGGCATGAGTCGTTCCTTGATCATCTTGAGGTATCTGCCCAAAAGGCCAAATAAAATTCAGGACAAAATGTAATGGACAACGTTTTGGCATCGGAACATTCATCAGTAGGTGGCAAGCCACTTTGTGCTACTCCATGCTGGCACTTCGTTTCGTTTTGTCCAAGGCTTTGCCAAGCAACGAATTGAAATTGGAATAAATCGTGTCCACCAGATGTTGACCGTTAAAATAATATCCTGCAGTGATTTGCAACAGATAGATGTACCGCGGAGTATCGAGTGACACTTGTCGTTTGATAGTCGAATATAGTTTCGTTTTCATTCAAGTATTATTGCACCTGGTCGTTCATAACTTCGACCTCAAACGTGTTTTGATTTTCATTGATTCTTTTGATTTGTGTGCGGTGAATGGGCTTCATAATCCAATTGGATAGCCTGAAGTAATTTGGCAATGAAACCGTACAAAGTATAATGCATAATAACATGCATGGAACTATCACTGGGTAAAGTTCAGTAAAATTGGTTATTCATAATTCCAGAGTTCTGCTGTCCGGGATAATGGATGTCAGTGGGGTGTCTAAAGGAAGGTTATTGTTATTTTGGTGGTGACTGTTGAAAGAATGACTGATATTGGTCACAAGTCTCGTGTTGTTACTGTCAGAGTATTTCAGGGAAGTATTGAAAGAATATACCGATAAAACTGCGCAGTAAACTGGTTCACAATTGTTTGTCTTCTTGTTGCTTACTCTGATTGGCGATGGTAGCTCCGATGACACAATACACCATAAATATTTGGCAGAAAAAGACGATTTGCACTTTAGGCACACGTTCTCTACACCATACCTATATGAGTTGCTTTTGTAGATCTTCTAGTGAAGAACTTGGAGAAGGTGTGGTCACCGTTGTGGTTGTGGCTTTGCTGTAGGATCGTGGTCACTCCTTTTTGTAGTCAATGACTTGCGAAGCGTCAATCCAGGAATAAAAACTTGGAGGATATCCTTAGTACAGTGACCTGTCTGACTCGTGGTTTTCCCACTTTACGGGTTCTTTGCTTGAGATTGCTTCGTTTTCTTTTTTGTTCACTGGTTGTAACTCGGATAAGTACAACATTCCTTTCAACACTTCACCGTTAACGTGTTCCAATTTATACTCTTCCAGTAGCAAAAAAAAACAAGTCGGTGGTCCAGTTAAGTAAGTAATCTTTGTCGAATGTTCGTTTGGTTTTGCCCATGTGCATCCAATAGCAACCTTTTTTTGGATATCCACAGTCGGGGACGTACCAAACAAGCGCTCAAAAACTCACTTCGGGGCCACATCCGATGCTTCAATGGTAAAATTGTTTGTACGCTTTGACCAAGTGCTTTAAGATTTCAATGTACTTGAGAATGTGTAAAATATTTTCTTATGCGTTCGATCAAGGTGCGTTGAAACGTTATACAATCCTGTCTCTGGTTTCAAGATACTCGGAAGTGAAAAACATGAATGTCTCGTTTCTTCAATTCTTTTTGTAAAGCTTATTTCAGAAATTTGCTGCCTTTGTTGGTTTGCCATCGAAGAGGGTGAAGACTGTTTCAACACCAGTTTTAACTCAATGCTCGAATTGGAAGTCAAATACACGACCCATGAAAATTTGGAAAAGACGTCGATGATACAAAACAAATATTTGTAGCCACTGTTGTAGGTGGTCAAATGAGATAGGTCAGCTACATCGGCTTGCCATTAATGATCGATGCCCTCCGCTTTGGTGCTATTTCTTTAAAATGTTCGTCGAATGGGTTTGTGTAAGGTGTATGTGTGAATTTTTCTTGTAACCTTCAATGCACTCGAGGTAAACGGATATTATTGAGTCTAGTGTTTGCATTACGATACAATTTCCGAACTCCGTATCACGTAGGATGGGATTGATCATAGTAAATGCTGCCTATCAAATTCGCCATCTGGATTCACTCTCTTTAATAAGTCACCAGTCTTAACGGATGCTGCTCTGGATAGGGTGAGATGGTGGTTTAGAAAACGGCTTTACTTGTCCGATCTGACACGCGATAAGAAGCGTCCAATCTGCCATGAGAGAAGTAGTCGTGAGTAGTGGTTGTGGTGGAGGAATGTAATGACTTTTGTCTTGCTTTTCTTTTTCTCTTTTGGTTTCCTTTCTTTCCTTTTTACTTCTTTTGAAGGAAGAGTGGTCATCATCTTTGTAACCAAAGCTTTAAGTTCTTTTGTATGTGGCGTAATTGGTCAACAACGACGCTGAAATATTACTAGGGATGGAAACCGCCGACGGCATTTGGAACACTTCTTGAGAATGTTCTACCTCAGGCATCTCTTGACTGTGTTTGTCTTGGTCACTGGTGGTGAAAGACTTTTCATCAGGGTAGAAAAATAATTCACAGTTGGTCGACCTTTTTCGTCTAAAGCTTTCTGGTGAACAATTGAAGTTGTTTCAACAACTTCAATTAGGAATGTTGCACCAGGAATGACAGCCACTGGCTTTTTGTTTCAGTTTCAAAAGGCATCTGCTAAATTGCCTTACCGTGTCTCGTCACAGTTGTGATAATGTTCTGTCTTGGGAAATTGGTAGTTTTCGAACACTTCTAACAATTAGTTTCCAAAGTCCAAAGCTTTAAACAATTCCATGATGTACCACGTTCCCCTCAAAGCGCGTTTTTCCTGAGTGTTCTGCCAAGGGTGGTCTTCACTGTATGTTTTGGCACAAGTACGACACAAGGGAAACTTCAGATTTCATTAGTAATTGTAAGCTGAAACGGGATGGTACAAGTCGGTGAGAGGCAAAACTTTTCATTTAATACATCCTTCGTATTGTCTTATGTTGTCCATGTCGATGTGCTCCGCAAACAATTGTGGGTGCCCTGTGGGAAAGTGGCAACATCTGCACATGTGAAGACACAATGATAACACGTCCAAGTATTTGATTTCTTCTCCTTTGCCCCCTCTTCGTGTTGCGGCAAACAGGTGGCATTCGTCCGTCCTCTGTATAAACTGCCTCGGCTAAGAAGGTCACCAATTTGTAACTTTCCACGATGCGTTTAAATCTGGATCGGTTTTCACATTGTGATAGTATTCGTGTTCCCACATTTCAACCCCTTTGTATCCTTGCTGTTCTAACTTTAAGTGTCACCGACAAGTGGCCTCGTACAAGTTTTCTATGATACGTTGTATAAACTGATTTTGGGGGTACAGCTGAGGGTAACAGATCAGAAATCCGTGAAATAGGCAATCCGTATACTCGTAAACAATCTTTGGTTTTCTAAGTAACAGCCATCCCCTGAATACGCTCCGATGCTCGTTTCACCTCTTCCTTTTTGGGGGCGTGTTGGATTCATTTGTCTTCCTTGTTACACAAATAATGTAGGAAGCGTAGAGCTTTCACCGAGTATTACCGTTTGACACAATTGGTTGTTCGATGACCAACGACAGCCAGCGTCTTCAAGATTATGAATCGTTTTCAGTAAACTAAGGAACACGCTTTGGCAATGGTGAAGAATCTTTTTTTTTCAAATTATCGATCACTCAGTGTTCAATGAACAATTCTCAAAATTTTTCCACAGTATCGTCGTAAAATGTTGACATTAGAACAATAATACTTTAACATATCTTCCTGAAATTGAACTTTAACTGCCGTATCCATTTGCCACTGACAAGACCTACTTCTTGACCTTCTACTGTCGATGATTTGGTTAAAATCACTTGCGTTGATGTTTCAAGCGTACTGGTAGTCTTAACGTGGTTGAATTATTTGGTACGGGAAGGTCTTTTTCTCTTAGGTCGTATTAAAGAAGTCTGATACATTTGTTTCAAACTCGTTAACTCTACCAAAATGTCTTGGTTTGGAAGACAAACTCCGCATTCCGAGGCGTGAGGGAGTTACCAAACTTAGAAAGCTTCCTGTTGTCCGGTGCGTATGTTGTCGGCGTCGTAGTAGTGAGTATCCGACAAATGGGAGAGAACGGCGTGTTTATTAGCTTCAATATTGAAAATATGCGAGACCTTTGACCATTTCTGTCATTCTAAACGTTTGAGGCATTCGACCTAAAGGCATGGCTAGGTAACTTCGCTTATCCCACTTGCACGGAAATGATTTTGTCTTCGTTTATTTACTTTAGAACATTCGTTGCTTTGCTTTCTTGAGTATAGTATTTAAGAAGAAGCTGTCCATCGTATCCCGAGAAATTGTAAGACATCACCGTGGCATTTATGGCAATCCTCGTAAGCTACTATGTTCTCTTGGCTCCACGTTTTGTCGACAGAGTCGAAGATCCATCGTTTAAAATATTTCAGCGTGTTTGGTTATCAAACGATTTTTTTCACGTCCTCCAGGAGTCTTTTTTGCATTGAGGAAAATGACTAAAAATAGGCTCTTTAATGAATGTCTCGAATGCTCGATGAGCCATACAAATATTTGGAATGAGTATGCCGGTCTCACATTCATTCGAAAAGGAAAAAGATGAAAATCCCTTTCTTCAGCCATCTTCTTCTTCCTCCTTTGGGGTTGGCATGTTTAATTTTTAATGCAACATTCGTGTTCCACGTCCACTATTTGGTAACAAATGCAACATCGTTTCTTTCCTGAATATACGCCAGTCTTGGTACTATTGGTACGTATGCCTTGTCCACAAGTACAGCACAATCTCAGGTGTTGACAAGATTTCTTCCGCAGTGAACCTTGCGTCTTCAGATGTTATTTGTAACAGGTAGGGCTGACAAAAGAGCTGTATTAAGCTGGGCAATGCGCTCGGCTTTGTCGTGATGATAGACTTGAATGTACTTTTTGCCTTTGAAATTCTGGCCTCGAACCAATAGAGGCCTTCACATTTCTTAAGGGTGTACTTTCAAGGTGTAGCGTGGAGATAAGGCGTCTTGGAACCTTTACATTTCAATAATGCCACACGGGCTTTTTAGATAGGCCAGCATGCTGTGAAAGCAGTTCAGCTTCTTTTTGTTGTTTGCTTGGTGTGATTTTCGAATGTTGTTCCAGTTTCTTTTCTGTCGTTTCTTTCAGCATACGTTCATCCACCACAATGGCACGGAGTAAACCAATCTTGGTGTGAGGATTGTTAATTTGCACGAGACTTTTTTGTGCTGAGAATTTCATCCACCGATAACACTATTCTGCGTTGTACGGTCCGTGTAGGGAAGATAAATATGGGTCATGTAGAGTGTCTCTTTTCCATCATTGAAATGAAACTTATCGTTGGATTGCTGCACGTATTGAATCTTGTCGAGGATCAGTTCTGCAGGTTGCGAAACTCGATCAAAACGGTTGCAATTCAAACTGTTGTGATAAATGGAGAGTATCAAGCATTTGTCTTCTTTGGCTTCACATTGTCATTTCAGTGTGGTTAAGAAAGAATCCCACAAATTGGTGATGAACACCTCTTCTGTTTTCTTCAACTGTACGTTTGACTTGAAATCTTTAAATTTCACTGTGTACATATAGGTTGTGGTTCAAAATTTTCTATAGATGCGTTTATCCATTTCTTGAATGTGGTAGTAGTTTTGAGGAGTTACTGGTGATGCCCTTTGGTTCACGTAGATTTTCTTGGCCTGGGTTTTGACTCATTATGTCATCTTCAAAATCGCTGGCATGAATTTGGGCTAACTCTTGAGCCACTGTGCGAGGCGATAGGAAACGTTGCTGCCTCTTTCTTTCTTCTCCTTTCTTTACAAAATGATGCGATACTTTCACCTTGATTGCAAATGTCAAATAATTACATTCTAAGCACTATGACCCCTATATACCAATGTGAAATCAGTATATTCCATATATAAAGGGACATTGTCTTTCCTTGCAGTATTCGCTTTACATTCAATCCAACGAGAAAGACGGAAGAGCCAACACAGAAGGTTCTTCTGATCAGATGTTTGCAAGGCGTTATACAAAGGTTTTCTTCAAAGTAGCCGACGGACTGCTGCCGCTCTTTTTGAGATAAAAGTCAAGACACATACCATATTTATCAGAAGAAAGGACATTGGTCGTCTGAATGACAAGAATGTCAAAGTAGGACAGGGGTCAAAAGAGACAAACGTCAAAATACCTGTTATAATTGTCACGAGAAAGGACATTGGTCTTTAGACTGCCCTAAAGCGCAACAGTAACAGCAGGAACGGATGTGAGTTTCGAAGAGGTAGAAGAGATTAGTCCGAAAACTAAGAACCTAGACACGTTCAGAAAGAGAAGAAAAGAAGACGAGACAAAAGTCAAGAAGAGGAGAAAAACCTGTGACAGGGAAGAAATTTATAAAAGGTGAGAGTGAAAAGACAAAGAAAAATAAACTTTTAAAGCGTTGTATTTTGAACTTGGATTGCAACTTGTGTCTTAATTTACCAGAAAAATGTAAGCGTCTCTTTTGATTTTTATCCTGTGGAAAAAAGAGATTATGAGTTTTATTTAATTTTGGCAAACATTCAGTAGTTTCTTTACGAGAGAGCTTTATGGCCCCGAAATGGACTGTTGGGTGTTATTTCAAAATAAATAAACTCAGGAACAGAAGTTCATGCACTTTAACTGTCGTATCCATTTGCCACTGACAAGACCTACTTGCTGACCTTCTACTGTCGATGATTTGGTTAAAATCACTTGTGTTGATGTTTCAAGCGTACTGGTAGTCTTAACGTGGTTGAATTATTTGGTACGGGAAGGTTTTTTTTTCTCTTAGGTCGTATTAAAGAAGTCTGATACATTTGTTTCAAACTCGTTAACTCTGCCAAAATGTCTTGGTTTGGAAGACAAACTCCGCATTCTGTCTAAATTTTGTAACGCGTGTTAGGATTGGTGATAGAGCTGAATCCGTTTCTATATGCTCTTCCACAATAAGTATGTTAACCTCATTCTATTCACTTGTACTCGTCACAAGATGTGGAATAACGTAGGATTGTTTACCATCCTAACGTCGATGCTGTTCAACTCAGACTGTCCCATGTAGGTCCTATCATCATGGTCAATTACCAAGATCGCAGAGACGGACCCTGGAAACGAAAGATCTATGCATAGTGGCTGCGTGTAGAGAATCTTAATCTTGTAGCTTTATTACCAGTGTCCACCGTGACGTCACCACTGCCCAGTTCATGTTGTCCCTAGTTAGACCCATTACATTTTGCTATACATTCCTATGTTAAACTCCCCTTGTCCATAGACACTCCCATCCATGTTAATGTCCCATTGTTCCCCGTTTCAGAACTCACAATTTTAACATTAAGTTCTCATTATCCCTCAATCGCCCCCACCCATTCACTACTTACGGCCAAGAAAATATTATACTCCGAATCATTAAGTTCATTTAGTTCAAAGACCTACGGTCATTTTTCAATGACAGATTTGGTGAAGAAATAAGAAAAGTCAGGTTTGGGAAACAAAAATTAGAATTATTGATGACTAAAAGAGATTCATTTACCCACTGTTTCATACGGAATATAAAAAGAGATAACCGGTAAAAATAAACTTATTTGAAATGAAATGGAAAAAGTGGTAGAAAATGAAATTTCAAAATCTCGAAATCAAATGTATAATTTAAACTGCGACATCATTGATTATTAAAATTATTGCCCATAGACAGCTTGAACATTAAATACAAAATATCGAAATAATATGATATTCCATTAAATAATTTACCGGATATTTTCAATTAAGCTTTTTTTGATACCATCTATGCTATGTGCAGTGTTTATAACATTTAAACCTCTAATGTTGCTGTCACGTACAATAAGTAACCGAGTTCCATTAAAATCTAATAATATTGACGCTTCATCACTTCATTAGCCACGCAATTTCTTCATCGAACTGAATAACCTGGTCATTTGTCGAGTCTGTTCGAATTAATTCAATGTTGATCAGCAGCTTCCCTAGGTCATACGATTTCAGTCGAAAGCTGGATCGCAAGACGTTTTATGACGTATCCGTTGTAATAAAAGAAGCCAATAACACGCTATATTAGTCCTTATGTGATACGGAATTCTCATTTTCCGTTGGATATGGTGTAGTACCCAGCCTAAACTTTAGTTTTTTAGCGCACACTTTTTCTTCTGAGATCCACTAAAGAATTGATCTTGCCACTCTCCAGTCCCTCTCCAAAAAATGTATACGCCATGTGTAAATGTTGATATTATTAGATTACAAAAGGAATTTGGCAAATGTATCATATCATTACTTTTGGATTACTCTTGAAACAGATTGGCTTTTCGAACAACTTATATTCTAAAGTGAATATCTAAACATCATTTAAACAGATTATTTTAGAGAATCGATTTTGTCAGACAGCTTTTATACCGAATACTTTCCTTCCTTTCAACCTGTATTTATATTGGAAGAACGATACGATTTGTAAGCAGGACGGCATTGAGTATTAAGCATGTAGATTTCAACAATACTGAAGAATGCACTATGGAGCTAATAATCACCAAGGTTTATGTACGAACATAAAGTCCTATAACCTTGTTTCCCAACGCCAGGAATTATGAGGAAGCACCATTTTAAAGGCAGAAAATAAAATAATAGTTCATGTCTAAGATTGCAAACTCAGACAGCTTAGACGTCACTCTAAACTGTAATTTCATCGTTTCTTTAACATCTCCATTGTTGTAATCAATCTTACATTAAGTGCTCAAGTAACTGATGACAATACAACCATGTTTCAATATTTGGTTCACCTAAACAGAGCTGCAATATAGATTTTCCGTTCCCCTCTTGCTCTCGTGTATTTCTGTATTCCTGTATTGTCTTACAGAATTTATTTTCATAATTTACATCTTTAATGGAATTCCTTTTTATGTTAATAAGGACAAATTGCATAGTTACATACATTTATTTCTTTATCTTTGTTTCACACATGCAATACATTGAATTGTACTCAAGAGTGTTGTGACATACGACACAAAACTCATCGACACTGTGTTCAGTGTGCAACACCGATTCATTAGCTTTATTATCTCCTGATCAGTTTGCTAGATTTCATAACTCAAGTCCCAATGTGACTGTTAAGGTAAAATTGTAGAGTGACATCATTTTCTGGAGATGTTTTAATTTAACCATGCTACTTTCCAAAGTATATGTTTATCCTATGTTCAGCCTGTTGCAAATATTTCCTAACATGATGCAAATTGTTTTTAGTTCACTGATTTTAAAAATAAGATAGTAGTATTTAGGCGCCTAATCTCTCTTGTAAAACAAATCTTGAACTTCTAAATTCTATTTCCTGTTCTTGTCAACGGGGTTTAAAGCTCTGCAATTTTTTCAGCTCTTTTATTACTACTCAATAACCATACATTTATTGTCAGCGTACTCAACGTACGTCTTTATGTCTGTCAAAATCTTCTAACACAATTCGCTTGGTGTATGTGGTTATGAAAACATCTAAAGCCAAACTTATTTGCTGCATCTCCTAATTGTATGGAAATTGTCAATATCATTAGTGGTCACACTTAAGGCACTTTTAATCGTCTTATGTACCATTGCATCTTTAACATCTACTTTTGTCTCCATGCGAAAGTACAGTTGGAGCACAAAGTTATCTATTTCCAAACATTCTTCATCTGTACTATTTCCTCTACAAGTCACAATCATACAATGAAAATGTACTACTTGCAATCTCCATTTTAATACTTTCTCTCAGTCTGTTATTTACAAACCTTCTGTCATTGCGTGTAATTGTGGTAAATCTTGTACATTACAAAGGCTTAAGCAGCAATAATAGTGTTTGCGTTGTTTAATCCTGGAATACAATCTTTGTAATGTTTGATCTTCTTACCCAAATCTTCTCTGAACTCTATCACTTCTCGAAGATGGTGTGCTGTTATTTCTAGCATCTCAGTATGTTTACTAAACAAAGCAAATGGTTCTCCATCAATTGTGCAACGATTTTGCCAAGTAGACGTTTATTAGCTGTCAGGTTTATTAGCTCTCAGGTTTATTAGCTGTCCGGTTTATTAGCTGTCAGGTAGTTTATTATGAAATACGCCAATAATCTTGAATAATTAGCTTTAAACTACTTCAATGTCCAATTGTGATGTAGCGCCAATTGTAAACATCAACAGCTTCATCAAAAATGTTTTGTAAGAGCATAAACAAAGTCGAGTGTTATTTTGCGTTGATCATGGTTTTCTTTGAGTTTTAGTTTTGTTTGCAGCAAAACAAGTTATAAATGCATGCTTAATCTAAAACTCTGCTGTGCATTTTAGGCATACATAATCCATTTCCTGCTATTAGATTATAAGATAATGTCATGGTTGAAAATTTTCCTTGACTGTTAATTGTCATGTTCAGCATTTCTTGTACCTTGTCTTGAACACTCTGCATCGCTTGTGACATAGTGATGCGGAATCAGAAAACATCAGTATCACTTTCCTACTTCTAGGACATGACAGCATAATTCTGGGTCTTGCTTAAGGAAAAATGCATATCAGTATATAATCAAATAACCATATTGCCCAGAAACGATGAACACTTCAAGTTAAATGACTACATTTCATGAAATGTAAAAAATCATTGATATTTATATTACTTAGGTGAAATAGATCTGAGAAAAACAAGAAGCCATTGTCCACTATATATATGTCCTTTTCCGCAAGACTTCAAATTAAACATTCTACTTGCCAAAAGCTGTTCAAACAATCGAAGAGTTATATCCTTTACAGCAAAATGGAAACTTTTTGTCTTCTTTACTATATGGTATGTTTGAACTAATGGCTTATTTGACCAATGAAATGTACCAAAATCTATGTTGCTTCTTCTACGACTAACTGGAGGTGGAAAACACTATATATAACAACAAATAAAAATTGTTGTATTTTTGATTTTCCAAATCAGTTTAAAATGGTGGTTTGATACTGTGAAAAATTAAATGGAGAGCCAGTAGATCTATGTAATAATTGAATGTCTGCCCAACATGTTTATTTTCAGAATTTAAGGTGCCACCACAACTTACAGAAGCAACTATTTATTTGATGAGAAAAAGAACAAAACAAAAAACAAAAGCCAAAGAACAACAACTACAAAAAGATATAGAGAAATTAGCACGGTACGTGTGGATAATATTGTATAGACATTCATTGCAACTGGAATCAATTGTGAAATGTTCAAAATTGCAGACTACACTTAGTTGGTCTAAATTAATCAATGTACCACGATGCATTCACTTGCAAATCAGTTAGAAAGTATACTCAATGCCCTAATTACATGCCTATTTTTTCAGATTTTCAATTTAACATTCAAAATAATTCTAATTAATATTTATTACTGTATTTAAATGCACTGCATATAATGACCAATATTGATTGCATTAGACTTGAGACTGAATACAAGCCATGTTTTTAAAAATCACATCCATAATATCGGTCAAACTATTTTGTGTTGTAAGACCTACGATGGAATATGGATATTCAAAGATAAAAGAAGATCTGTAGATATTTAAAGTGTCTAGAGTTGCTGGTCGATATGTAGAACATAAACGATTCTTAATTCCTAATTGATGACTACAGAAATATTGTCAACATAAGAAACCCGACTCATTTAACAGAGCAAGCTTCTAATGAACATTGTTCGATTTTTCGGTATGAACAACTGTACAAAAGCAGAACTCGTTCAGATTTTTCAGGCAACGTTGAGTTTGTTGCAGTCTTTGATAGCAAAGAAAAGGATGCAGTGAAGTCTATATTTGAGGAGAATAACGTCACTTCAGAGGATATGAAGTCAGAGATTATACATATATAGAAATAAAAGGACAGAAACAAACTTTGAATGTGCCTTGAGCTATTTATTCAATACAGAACTGAATACATCGGGTAAAACTCATGAGGTCAAATATTTGGTTTCATGTTATTGTCCCTGGCATTGATTTTCATTTATAATAAAAAAAATTTGCACATTTGAATTGCTCCAATTGTTCCTCTGGATTATCCAAACAGAAACTAAACAAAAAGAAATCAATGATCAATGTGTAGGTTGTATATCCCTAAAACGTTCGATAATAATAACAATTCATTTAGAAAGGTAATAGATTGTACTCTAAGAAGGTCTATCGTTTGCCTGACTTATTATTATTTTTAAATTCATCGAATTGTTTTCACTGCACTTTTATTTGTGTTCTCTTCTTCTGTAATTCCTCGTTCTGTGCTAATTTTATTAATGTTTTGTATTACTTTTTCTTATTTAGTTTCACAATAATTTTTGCTTTATTGAATTAGCTTGTCTCTTTCTTTTTAGTACTCTTTCATATTTCCCATGGTGTCTAATTTCAGGCAATCGTTATATTTTTTCTCAATTTTTAAACTTATTTATCAATTTCTCATCATTGCAACTTTTGCATGTTTTGCTATCCATCGCATTAATTAAATGGCATATAAATCAAACTTGCTTAAGATAGAAATATTGCATATATAGGGCCTTATAAATGGGTTTCTAGCATAATATATCCATCATCCAAATTTTTTAATAAATTTATTACAGGGGTGAATCATGTTTCCCCTTTTCTGAAACGAGCAAATGAACACAGAGTCAGTTCTATGTCACAAAATGTTGCTTTCTTTTCATATTCACACCTCCCGTTTTGACCCTTGAACGAAGATTGCCAAACGTTTATCCAGATGAAGGAAATTAAAACAGGAACCTAAAATGGAAAGGAGAATTGCTATTCTTCATTACGTACATGAATGTTTACATACATAAGTATACGAACCGCTTCAATGGCTTAGTGGTTAGAGCGTCCGCTTCTGATATGGGAGGTCGTGGGTTAGAATCCAGGCCGAGTTATGCCAAACACTAATAAAAATAGTACTAACAGCTTCCTCGCTCGGCGCACAGAATTAAGATGTCAGTGTTACGATGGGTCGGACTGGTGTCAATATAATGTGACTGGCTGGGTGGGACGTGATGTTCCATGTCTGCGGTATGATGCCGCAGTGCTAGACATCACTATAAACTGCCACACTGCAGACATCGTAGCGATAGGACAGAATTTTTTTAAAAGTTACATTAAAAATTCATATCACACATAATTACACTGCATATATATATATATATATATATATATATATATATATATATATATATATATATATATATATATATATATATATATATATACATACATACACACAAAGGCATAAATGCAGTGATAATATATACAAATACACACACATAAACACACTGTGCATATACAAAAACACACACATAAATACTGTGCATATATACAAACACACACATAAATGCATTGTGCATATATACAAACACACACACATAAATATACCGTGCATATACACAGACACACACATAAATAATCTGTGCAGATATACAACCATTGCGTATTTGTAAGAATGCGTGTCATTCGAATAATAATACTTCAGACACACTTGACTGATATTGTCTAGATTGTGTCCTATTTGGTAGAACATGCAAACACTATCCAAATAGGAAAACAAAGACGTGTAAGGCGATCAGGATTTTTATTTATTGTATTTATTTCTGCGAGACAAAAATAAGCCTTAGATGTATGTTGGTGTAGTAATTTGCAGAAAAAGTACATCTGGTTAACCCGAAAAATATTCATGAATACCGAAACCGCAAACTATTTGGACCGTTTTGGATTGGAATAGAGTCTGTAAGTGATAAAGTACGAAGGAAAACACAATTCCATTAATTCGTAAATTCTAGGTCAAGGCTTATTTAATGAATAATAAGGCCGGTCCAAATGACATTTATAGGCTCTCATTTAAGGCATGAGATTGGCCAATATTGAGACTGCGCTACCCTAGGAGTCGCCCATATGGGGAGTAGCTTTCAAAGCGACAAAGTTAATAAAATAAAATGTGCTAAAGAAACTGTCAAACTGATTGCATAAAACATTAAACTGAAGAGGGTTGTTGCTAACACACAGATCCTTGCTTGGATTCATTGGCAACTGATAAAAGTTCATATGTGTACCTCTGGTGGGATCAAGGGTTTAGATACAGTTGAGTAATCTTATTCTTTGAATGACACTCATGTTTCAAAGAAATTCTCAAAGTTAATGTCGAGTTTGTGTAGCAGGCCGCACAGTTCTTCAAGAAATGCTTGTTTTTTATTTCGCGTTTTTGGCATTATGGTCTTCATGGACACTTTATTTCTTGTGATCGTCTGGTAGGCTGAAGCTAGATATTGAGCTTAGATACTATGACCAGCAATATGCGCTTCTCATGGCCTCCGTCACCCGGCCATCCTACATATCTCTTCTCTTGATAATGGTATTGTCAATAAGATGTGAGTGGTTGGAGAGTGGGTACAATAAAACATCCTGTTGCGATTTGGTGGGCGAAAGATTATGTTAGTGCTCAGCGGATTTCCCCAGGCAGGAAGTGTTAATTGCTTTTGTATTTGACATGGCTATTTTTGTCATTGACATCTAGCCATGTTTGGTGATTTGTGTTAATTATAACACTTAAGTCACCAAAGATAATCCTCATCTCTGCCTTCGCTTCTAATGCAACCAGAGATTACATGATTTCACAAAATGAGTCTTTGATCCCGTATGACCTCGTCACAGTGGGTGCATAGACGCTGACGATAGTTACATTCTATTACCAGACTGTGAGAGTGTGAGTCTTATTTGCATTAGCCTGTCATTCATATCTCTTTGGAGGATTTGAGAGCTTGTTTACTAGAGGTGCTTTGATAGTACATTCAATACCAGCTCCATGCCGCTATTCTTTACTTTGGCCGCTGTAGAGGAAAGTGCAGTTGGTTCCTAATTTATTGAGCTGTCCTTTATCAGCAATCTCTCACTGAGGACTGACATGTTGATTATGACAAGTCCTTTACTAAATATAGCTGTACGTCTGTATGGGCTATCGGCATAAGTACTTTTGTGCACATCCCAGGCACCGATAGTGAGTAGTGTCACTTTTGTATTCATGTTATATGTTTGACCGCTAATGTATACTGACGAACGTGATGTTTAGAAAGTATTTTCTTTCCCAATACTTATACTACAGAGATGAACAGTGTGGCTATAAAAGGATTGATCAGTCACCCAGGATGCTACGAATTCAGCTTCTGCTTCTGTCCAGTGAAAAGCGACAATATGCCCTGAAATGTCTGTGTCTGCAGATTTACTGCTATATGTTCCAATGCATCCACACCTGCTACTTTGCCGCTCGCCCATCGCCACAGGATTATTGCTGGAGAGGATGTTTAAAATTGCGCCTGAATTGGCTTTAATTGAGGGAAAGTTGTGCAGACTCTTCCTCACTCTCTCATCTTGTAACTTGACTATGCTGAGTTGCCTAGAGATAAGTTGGGATATGGTGGTTCTACATCAGTTAGTGCTGCACCTGAGCTGACGCCATGCGCTATTCACAAAGCTCTTGACAGTATCCTGATCCACTAGAAAGGTCTTTGTAGAGGGCGTCAGATTAACAGTTAAAAGTTGGGCTGTCTACGGCTGCTTACCGTAGCAGACATAGCCAGACATACAATATTATTACCCCGTCACTATGTTACATGAACCGTTTTATAAAAAGTCATTAAACGTGCTGGTAGAACGTTCGCCCTCCTACGCACTAAACCACCGCGGCACCATAAGAAATACGTTGCCATTGATATTAGAAATTCAGATATATGGAAGACTCCATATCTGGGACCGGTTTTCTATTTTGCCTCATACTCGGGCTATTTATCTTAGCAAAACATTATGATACATTTGAGAAGCGAGAAAAAGATTACCTTGATCCCACTATCTCACATAAGCGTATTGAAGCAATAAAGCAGATATCACTACATGAGGCCAAATGTCCTGACCTTCACTTTGTAACTAAAATCTGATCTGTTGAAAATCTGAGAATTCTATTCGCATGCCAATCAACCGGTGTTATTTGTTGTTTAATTTTTATCTTATTAGTTTTTAAAGTCAAAAATGATTGAGAAGCTATAAACAACATCTATATTAATTTTCAAAACTTAAAATATTAAATTAAAGCTGGATTCAGGCGTGATGCTTTATGTGCGGAAAACCTCAACAAACATTGATTCGCGTTTTCCATTTTATATAGAGAAGATGCAGACGAAATAACGATTATCTGTGTTTCCATAAATAAATTGAAGAACAAGACTTCGTTGAAAATAAATTTTATCCTATTTAAAAGATAAATATATGAGAAGACGACTTCAGTAATAAGTACATTAACATTATTCCATTTAAGTAAAAGAGTAGCAAATAAAATAAATTTCAACTGTATTCAAATGGTTTCAATATTTAAACTCGGCGTTGTCTTGCCTTCACAATTTTACAAAATTTTAAAAGTAAGTTGTTTAAATGATGACCGGCTTCTTTCTCTAATTATTGTTGGCTTCACGTCGCAAAACCGACATAAATCATTATGTCTATATGTCTATTAAATTCCCTTACACTAACAGTTTAAGAGAGTTATATACTCCCTTCAATGATCTTGTCTGGCTTGACGTTTTGATTTTCTTCCGCTGGTATTTTCAGAATTAAAATCGCTGAACAATAAATGAGTAATTGGCTGACGGGAGAAAGACTAGTGATAAAACAATAAATTAGTAATTGGCTGATGGGAGAAAGATTAGTGATAAAACAATAAATGAGTAATTGGCTGATGGGAGAAAGATTAGTGATAAAACAATAAATGAGTAATTGGCTGATGGGAGAAAGATTAGTGATAAAACGATAAATGAGTAATTGGCTCATGGGAGAAAGATTAGTGATAAAACAATAAATGGGTAATTGGCTCATGGGAGAAAGATTAGTGATAAAACAATAAATGAGTAATTGGCTCATGGGAGAAAGATTAGTGATAAAACAATAAATGGGTAATTGGCTCATGGGAGAAAGATTAGTGATAAAACAATAAATGAGTAATTGGCTGATGGGAAAAAGATTAGTGATAAAACAATAAATGAGTAATTGGCTCATGGGAGAAAGATTAGTGATAAAACAATAAATGAGTAATTGGCTGATGGGAGAAAGATTAGTGATAAAACGATAAATGAGTAATTGGCTGATGGGAGAAAGATTAGTGATAAAACAATAAATGAGTAATTGGCTGGGAGAAAGATTAGTGATAAAACAATAAATGAGTAATTGGCTGATGGGAGAAAGATTAGTGATAAAACGATAAATGAGTAATTGGCTCATGGGAGAAAGATTAGTGATAAAACAATAAATGAGTAATTGGCTCATGGGAGAAAGATTAGTGATAAAACAATATATGAGTAATTGGCTCATGGGAGAAAGATTAGTGATAAATCAATAAATGAGTAATTGGCTGATGGGAAAAGGATTAGTGATAAAACAATAAATGAGTAATTGGCTCATGGGAGAAAGATTAGTGATAAAACAATAAATGAGTAATTGGCTGATGGGAGAAAGATTAGTGATAAAACGATAAATGAGTAATTGGCTGATGGGAGAAAGATTAGTGATAAAACAATAAATGAGTAATTGGCTGGGAGAAAGATTAGTGATAAAACAATAAATGAGTAATTGGCTGATGGGAGAAAGATTAGTGATAAAACGATAAATGAGTAATTGGCTCATGGGAGAAAGATTAGTGATAAAACAATAAATTAGTAATTGGCTCATAGGAGAAAGATTAGTGATAAAACAATATATGAGTAATTGGCTCATGGGAGAAAGATTAGTGATAAAACAATAAATGGGTAATTGGCTCATGGGAGAAAGATTAGTGATAAAACAATAAATGAGTAATTGGCTGATGGGAAAAGGATTAGTGATAAAACAATAAATGAGTAATTGGCTCATGGGAGAAAGATTAGTGATAAAACAATAAATGAGTAATTGGCTGATGGGAGAAAGATTAGTGATAAAACGATAAATGAGTAATTGGCTCATGGGAGAAAGATTAGTGATAAAACAATAAATGAGTAATTGGCTCATGGGAGAAAGATTAGTGATAAAACAATATATGAGTAATTGGCTGATGGGAGAAAGATTAGTGATAAAACAATAAATGAGTAATTGGCTGATGGGAGAAAGATTAGTGATAAAACAATAAATGTGTAATTGGCTGATGGGAGAAAGATTAGTGATAAAACAATAAATGAGTAATTGGCTCATGGGAGAAAGATTAGTGATAAAACGATGTATAACTAAAGTGTTGTGGTTAATCATCATGACACTCATTTTTTACTTCATAAAATATTAACAAATACTGTTCTCAACCACTGACACACTCATTCCTAACAACTCTCTGCATCAAGGTTTCATGCAAATAGCAAATTGTCTTGTGGTGCACATCCTTTTCTTCTTTACTTAGGAAATAGTAGTAAGGCAAGATACTTTAGAGTGATTGATTAATTTTGCACTGGATAAGAGACACAAAGCTAACAAATCTGATTTGTACAGAAACGAATCTTGCCGGGTAAGTATGATGTTTTGTATAGCAATGATACATGAACCTATTCTTCTTCTCAAATTAATCTATACTGCCATGGTTATTAACAATCCAGGCCTTCTGTTTCCTGTCACAATAGGTTAACTCTGCTTTACGAAAGAATATAATTACATCAAGAGGAAAATGCCCGAGAAGAAGAAGGGTCATTCATCATACATTACCTTTAGAACGGCAGCTGTTACTGTTTTGAGGACACACGGTACTAATTGCATGGAAAAATGGGAACCAGTCTGGAAATGGGTAAATACAAAATAGAATATATATTTATTTGGCTGGTCAGGATGGGCTAATAAGGTATGGTATGTTTTAGGAAACAGAATCCTTTGAGAGCTTACCTTAGTTGTAAGTGAAAAAAATAGAGACATTGATTTATTGATAAACTTCCAGTCCTTTAAGAGTCTTGAGTTTAGATCCCTCATTACTAAATTTAGCAACTGGATCTTCGGTGCGGAATTGAAAGCACATGATTCAAGCACAAGCAATATAAATGTTGTACTGATTATTCACCAATGGAAATGTAAACGATGTAGAAATTGTTCAGCAGCACAAATGTGAACAAAGTCATATTGTGATCAACCCATCTGTTTTTCGGACAGCAACTGTTACACATCTGGGTTCTTCAAGCACGACATAAATGGCTGTGAAAGTAAATTTGATTAGTACAAGGTGTCCTGGAATAATCATTATGGAGTAGTTTGAAACCAATCACGAAGAAAATTTTACAAATGTATGTTTATAATATGGACTACCTAGTAAACTCAAAATGAATGCCTCCCAGATTGATTCATTTTGATTTCATTTGGCAAATGCTTGCTGATAGTAATGATGACAATACGTTATAAAGTTATGAAGTATATCAGATTACTGGAGTTGGTGGAGTGTTAATGTTGCCCGAAATGGTGTTAAATGTAAATCCTAAATTGAAAAGATAATCATCCCCAAACGGCAAGACACTTTCAGTGGTATTTGGAAATTAAGTATACAAGGTGCAGAATACTTAGTCTAAATAAAATACAGACAATATAAAATTATAATATAATTTTCATTTTTCTGTTTAATTAATCAACTTCGTCCTGTGGATCATATGCTAAAATGCATATACAAGTATACATATCAGGGTTAAGATTGCTTTAATAAAATAAGGGTAAAAAAGTCACCAAAGATAGTTTTTTAAGACATGTGTACCACGATCGTAAAAGTACAATCGCTTATTAGTCAACTGTGTGAAACACTTTAACAGGAAAAATATAATACAATACGCAGAAGATAAAGACCGGTTACATTTACAATTCACACATGGGAACTCCCTCCCATTCACTCAAGGAAAGATTTTATACACATTTGTCTGTAAATGTCATTTAACTAACATTATTGACATGCAAGCATGTGAAATATGATATAAATATTTCCAAACAAGGTTTTTATTGCTTCTCAAAACACGCTTGGGCTGATAAAGTAAAAGGTGAAAGAGTTGATAGCTTACACAATACGTTCAGAGAATTTTAAAAAAACAAATGAGAGTCTGCAAATATACAGTTTGATGAAAAATAGAGTGGTATAGAAAGAAAGTTAGGAATTTGCTGGAATATGGCAGTTTTCAGTACTTTAAAATTTTCGCAGATCAGACATCGTCTATAGCGGAAAGGTTTAGCAGAGCCTTAAGGACTAGACTGAAAGTACTTACTCAAAATGAAATCCGAAAATAATCTGACTGTGCACCTAAACTAATTGAGTGACCTTTAACCAAACCCAAATGAGTGGCCTTTAACCAAAATTAATTGAGTGACCTTCAACCAAGACTAATTAAGTGACTTTTTATCCAAACTAATTGAGTGATTGATTGAACTTTTACCAAAACTTATTGAGTGACCTTTTACCAAATCTTATTGAGTGACTTCTACCAAAACCAATCGAGTGACCTTTAACCAAAACTAATTGAGTGACTGTTACGAAAACTAACCTGGTAAAATTTGACCAAAGCCCTCTGAGTCATATTTGACCAAAGTTTGATAAAAAAAACACTCATTGTAGATCGATTGATATGACTTTAGTTGAAGCGAGCAGTGAGAAACAAATCGAAAGAATGGATCAGACTTTTCGGTTACCTGAGATTTATTCATTTGGTTCTACTGAATTCAATTTGGCAACCGGCTCTGAAATGCGTGTTCAAAGTTTGATACAAAATTCAAGTGAAAGGCCTAACAATATCAAAACAAGCTAAATAACATGCTGAAACCTGTTTTTGGCTAAACAATAAATCATTGGGCTAAAGGTTTCAAATCATATTTGAGTTTATCAACAAACCGGGTTGCCAGGGCGGGGACTCACCGCAAGTTACGTTGTATATACGGGACAAGACGCGCCTGTAGGCATGCTGATGTTTCGTGATTTATGAACGGAAAGTATAGACCGCAAAAATAGCCCCTGATATCCAAATCTTATAGACTGCACATCGGAAGTTAACCTAGCAATTGCAAATGGAATATGCAAACAAAGAATCAGATAACGAAAACATCGTTGAATCGAAAATTGGAAAAAAGGAAGAGAAACAAATTAGAAAGACGTATTAAATCTTTGTAGATGCTGGTGTTGTCAAAATTGAAAAGACATTATCAGTTATTCTAATTTGTAGTGTGACATCACTGATTAGCAAATTTCGTTCGATTGACAACTTTGACAGTCTACAAATTGAAGTGAAAGATGATTGATGTATAACACCCAATCAGGTACTACGCCGTAGTTTTGACATTAAAGCTATGTCTGCGTCTATCTAGTTCTGGTATAAAATATTTAGTTTTCAGCAAGAACACAGAGCGCAAAGAGGAAAGGTTTGAATAAACGCTTGAGTAATATAAACTCTTTTGTGCATTTAGTGCAAAGTTGAATGTGTCCTGGCTGTTTTTGTTTTATTTTTTTGTTTTGTTCTTACAATAACTTTTATTAATAACCGAGTACCATGCTTGAAATCTAAAATACTGTTTAATATATACACAATCATGAAGTTAGCTTTCTTGATTGATTCAACATTGCACTGTGATCTTCTATTGCTTTTCTGGAACCAATTTAATGGTTTCTTTTAAATTTATCTTTGCCGCTATCTTGTATGCAGTATTTGTCCATTCGTAAACATTCATTTTGTTCATCGGTATCAGGCAAACTAACAGACGAGCATGGAATAACTTGGTCAGCAAATCATAACTCACACTTTACCTTCGAATTCAGAATATTTTAGTCAAATGCTGTGTAAATCAAATGATGGAACATTTAATCTCTTCTTTCTAGCATCTAATGTGAAATTTTGACCTTAATGTTTATAAAGTTAGTTTCGAATCAGTTACGATGCCCACTGGTTTTCATAGTTGTTCAACCTTTGTTTCGTATATTTCGAATGTACCTTTTCATTTTTTCCTTGTTTGCTTCTCTTCACTTAATTTTGCACTCATTACGGTCATCTCTCCATATTTTGTATTTTTTCTCCACATATTTTGCAATAATTATCTCATTACTTAAACTTAATGTTGTATTTCTGTCTTTACAGTATGTTGTATTTCTGTCTTTAAAATATGTTGTATTTCTGTCTTTACAATATGTTGCATTTCTGTCTTTACAATATGTTGTATTTCTGTCTTTACAACATGTTGTATTTCAGTCTTTACAACATGTTGTATTTCAGTCTTTACAACATGTTGTATTTCAGTCTTTACAATATGTTGTATTTCTGTCCTTACAGTATGTTGTATTTCTGTCTTTACAATATGTTGTATTTCTGTCTTTACAATATGTTGATTTTTTTTGTTTACATCATGTTGTATTTCAGTCTTTACAATATGTTGTATTTCAGTCTTTACAATATGTTGTATTTCTGTCCTTACAGTATGTTGTATTTCTGTCCTTACAGTATGTTGTATTTCAGTCTTTACAATATGTTGTATTTCTGTCCTTACAGTATGTTGTATTTCTGTCCTTACAGTATGTTGTATTTCTGTCCTTACAGTATGTTGTATTTCTGTCCTTACAGTATGTTGTATTTCTGTCCTTACAGTATGTTGTATTTCTCTCTTTACAATATGTTTAATTATTTTTATCGTAATGGAGGTGATGATGGATGATACTTTCAATAAACACGTGATACAAACTAGATGAAAGGTGTCTGACTAACGGAATAAACCATTGAGAGAACACGGTTTGGTGAATTTAAAAATCTTACAGATGATTTTGCATCATACGGGTATACTCATAGTAAGGGTGACATTCATGATTTTAACGATTCTGATAGCAGCAAAAGCGATAAGCTAAAACTTGAAAAAGGCCGACCTGACCTTAATGATTTATACCATGCTTTGGTAACAGTGTCCCTGATTAAGGTGAATGTATTATTATGATTCAAGTCTGATTATCTTTGATTGGTTTGTTCTCATAGCTATGTTTGGCTATTTAATCAGGGAAGTTTCATTTTAATTTCAAGTTCATTATACGTTTTTTTGTAGCATGTACTTCATTGTTTGCATACATGAATGGATTAAGCAAACCCTCTCCAGTGTTTCAAGAGGTTGCTCAGCTATAATTATATAATATATTATAATATAATATATAATATAATATAATTATATATAATAATATATATATTATTTGTCATTTTCATATTAGGTTCCGATGCATTTGAATCTTAATGTTGTTGAAATGCGTTAGTAGTTAAACAATTTGGTATGAGTACTTACTTGAACAAATGTAATAGGATTCATTTTAACTCCAGTTTTATGAATCTAATGTTTTATTGTATAAATGGTGACAGAACTGCATTCTTCATGATTTTAACAGTTATATTTTCAATGAACACATGCAGGGTTTTTTTAGCTTCCTGTTTGCCCTATCCTCTTTAAAATTTAAACATACGCTTAGCAGTCATGATAACATTAAATGTTTAGCAGTGTTATTCTTATGTAAATTTTGATATTTTATTTGAAAACCTATTCTTTACAATAGGTGCATCTAGTATGTGCGACATTTCAGCATTGTAGCTAGTTTATTTTCATGTTATGTTTAATTAACAGAATTAAATTTATATGTTCAATTGCTTTTAAATCTTCTCAAGGTGAGCGATACATTTACAGTGTCAATTAAAAATCATTTAGCACCTCACACAATAAAGTTACAAAGTTAATTGTTATAATTTGCATGCAGTAATTGGAACCATCTCCACAGATTCCTCTATTGGTAATTGCACTCAATATTAAAAACAATAATTTCGTACATATTAAATAGCACATTTTGTTTAATAAGGCATTTGTTATTTCAATAATAACCTTTCTCTTGATCATATTCATCTATTCAAGGGTACCAATGTTATTTTTAACAGGCAAACTTTGTAAATGATTTAATTCACCTCGAATATTCAAGAAATCTTTTTCTTTATATGTGATGCATCAAACAATATGTTCTTATAAAAGACGCTTCTAACAAAGAAACGTATCTTCTCTTTTATGCCAGTATATAGTTGTCTGTTTCAACAGAGCTAGACAACAAGTCTGTGTAAGTTATCATTATATAATTGTCTGTTTAAACACTGCTAGACAACAAGTCGTTTAAGTCAATAGTATATAATTGATTGTTGGTATTTTGTAAGTTTAAACATATATTCTTCATATAGACGAATGCTAAATGCTCACTAATGTTCACCTCTTATTTGTTCATTCTCAAAGATAGTTCTGTCGCAGTTTCTCATACTATTATTTGTTTACACATCTTTATAATCTTGTTTGCCCTCTTCCTTAAGTCGTTCATGAATTTGAAGAATTAGTTTTGATCCTCATTACAGACCTGTTGCCTCATTGAATTTTTGAGCTCCATATGTCTTTAGTCAGGAATTTTTATTGACAAATATGAATGCGTATATACTTTCGTTATTAGGTCCAACCAGGGTAATAATAATAATAATAATAATAATAATAATAATAATAATAATAATAATAATAATAATAATAATAATAATAATAATATTAATATTAATAATAATAATAATAATAATAATAATAATAATAATAATAATAATAATGACCTCTTTGGATTGAAATATTGAATATCACATATGGATTTGTTTTTTACGGTACACAGTGGCCTGTTGAGAATTTGCTTGCAATTGTCTGTAATATTCGTTCTACCCACTGTAAATCTACAGATATTACAACTTTCTAGTCGTTCTACCCTCTGTAATCTACAGATATTACAACTTTCTAGTTGTTCTACCCACTGTAAATCTACAGATATTACAACTTTCTAGTCGTTCTACCCACTGTAAATCTACAGATATTACAACTTTCTAGTTGTTCTACCCTCTGTAATCTACAGATATTACAACTTTCTAGTTGTTCTACCCACCGTAAATCTACAGATATTACAACTTTCTGGTTGTTCTACCCACTGTAAATCTACAGATATTACAACTTTCTAGTTGTTCTACCCACCGTAAATCTACAGATATTACAACTTTCTAGTTGTTCTACCCACCGTAAATCTACAGATATTACAACTTTCTAGTTGTTATACCCTCTGTACATCTACATATATTACAAATGATTCTGCACAAAAGCAAATTTTTACCAATTAATTAGACTATTCATAGACTATTTAACATGCATATATTGCATGCAATATAAATAATTCATTTATCGTGCTGGATTTCATTCTAGACGTAATACTCTTACCGGCCTACAAGTAGAATAATTCTTGTCATAGTAGTTCATTTATTAAAGTGACTGTATACTCTGTTTTTATTGTGTTTTTGTTCCTTCCATGGAAAGTTTGATCAGAAATATTTGAAAAGTTCCGCATGTAAGTATTTACAATGAGAACCATATAAATATATCTGATTACGTGATGGACGTTTTGTTAATTGAATAGTTTGTAAAGTGCATCAGGTTGAAGACTGTAATACTGAAAAGCTGTACGAATTAATTCACTCGCCTGAAAAAATAATTTACATTTTCCTGGACTGACAGCATATTTTGGTTTGTGTTTATTGGCTTAGGTAATGCTGTTAAAGAGATGAATGGCGGCAATAATTTGCTTGAATTTTTATCTGTATAGTAAACGTCATTTTAAAGATATTTCCACTATAAAATGGATGGAGTGAGTCAGAGCTAGAGAGAGAATGGGAATTAGTATGCTAACCTCTTCGGGGGCTTGTATTTCACACATGGATCTATTCAATACTTTTTTACACTGATGTTACAGATGAATATAAAACTATCGTTAGCAAAGTTATCTCGATATCATAACTTAATCTAAAACAGGAAATATGAATTCAAATCGATGGTTTTATTGAAAACGAAATGTAACTACACTTTTATACACAAATTTGCAAACAACTTTTTAAAATGTACATTACATTCTGAAACAATGTCTTCCTGCTATTTTAAAATGTTTTGAGATTCATTTGTGGCAGGGGAAACAGAGAGGGGTATTGGGCCAGATAAAATTACTTTTGCATTAAATAGTGTATTTCTTTGACCACTTTCTTTTGCCGACTTATTGCTTCGAATTTATTAAAGTATTAAGCATTATGAGGCTGTTGATAATAACCGTTAGGCATCTGTCTGCTGTGACCGATATCTTAGATTTTCTTTCCGTATTGACCGATCCGACGGTTTAAGTGGTTAGAACAATGCCCAGGCGAGTCATACCTAAGACATAAAAAATGGTGCTAGCTAGCTGCCTCGTTAGGCGCTATGCATTAAGAGGTAAGTATTTGAAGTGGTAGACCTGGTGTCAGGATAATGTGACTAGGTGGGAGATGATGCTACATGTCTGCGGCATGATGCCCTTATGCTAGACATCACTATAAACTGCCACACTGCAGATGTAGTACAATATGACTGAAACAAGTTAAAGCTACATTACAAAACCAAATCACACACTCGCGCTTGCTTGCACGCACACACACACAGACACACACACACACATACACACACACATACACATATATATATATATATATATATATATATATATATATATATATATATATATATATATATATACTGTATGAATTATAGCATCGAATTACAACAGGTATGAATTATTAAAGCGTCACCAGAATTGTACTGTGTGAATTAAATAAACCATCTCTTCATCCAAACCGGAACACCTTTTACGTGGAATTGCTATATTTACTTTACTCGGATCTTATTTTGTCTCAATTGTACGACTATTGTCGAATCATAACAGCATTACACTTTGATATCTGCAGACTATGTCGTTAATTTTTAGATAAACGAAGAAATATGTTAATGATATCAATGTAGTCTTTACTTACAGCCAAAAATATAAGCCTACCTTTAGAACATGAAAAACCAAGTTGACGAATTTTAGCAAATGAAGAAATAAACAAAATATGATGTTCATATTAGGAGATTCGGAAATTAAAATTGTCGGCAATTACACATATTTCGGGTTGATCCTTGCATAGAATGATACGTATTTATAGGGAATTAAGAATCTAATTAGCTCATTAAAGAAAGCTATGTACCTTCTTGACAAAGGATGTTAAATTTCAATTTTAACTTGCCTGTTGACTTCATGTTCAAATTATTTTTTGACAATTTATATACTTCTTACATACGCAGCAGAAATCTGGTTTTCCAAACAAATAAGAACGATGGAGAGCGCTCATTCAGATCTTGTAAGATTTGCTCTTTAAAAAAATCCTCGCTCGTCTTTGTAGAAGTTCTCTGCATTCACGAATACAAAAGAGATTGGTTTTAGGTAAAATAATTCATTGACAATCAAAACAAGCATTATTATATCTTGCACCTGAAGCATAACAAATGCAGATAGGGATCATTCATAATAACTTGTTGGAAAATGGGCTCCAATTTATTTTGATTAGCCAAAATTTTCCCAAATAACCCTGGCTAAATCCGATCTTTAAGTAAATACTCCATTATCAATTTATACAGACATGGAAATGATCCACTGCAAGCTCGGCAAAGTCCACACATATACAATGCTTAAATGGAATTAAAAGTAAAAAGCTATTTTTAAAAGAAAAACATGATACAATTTCGAACAAGTTATCTTTGTTTATCTATGGAGAAGGGAAGATGAAAACATTTGCCCTAATAGTTGAAAATTTGGTACAAAATTTGCATGTAAATTGCCCAATGATTTTTATTTTCTCTTCAATGAAACAATGAAACTTTATCTTAGCATTAGAAACAACTACTACCCAAACACTGTGATCTGACTAAATGTGCCAAAGTTTAAATAACGATTAAAATGGGATTTTAAGAAAGCGTTCTAAAATAAATGATATTATTTTATCAAAATTTAGTTAATTTCCACTCATCTTGATTAGGCGATTTTGTTTTTCTTTTCAGTTTTCAAGAAGAGAAAAGTTCCATAGGTTCATCTTTGTAAAGTAAGTAGTTTACTACAATTATTTTTATATCATTCTTTTACAACTATATCAACATCCTAGCTTTTAATTTTGAACATGCTCGTATTGCACTGGTGAACAGATTGTAATATTGTTGTCAAACTGAGTTAAAATATATCCACTGTGTAAAACATTTTATCGTCCATGACTGGTGTACACGCATGCAAAGTGCGATACTAATATTTCTCATCATGTGCTTGCAATCTGAGCGTATTAAAGGCTTTTGTCATTTGCCATTTTGTTCTCTGCATGCTACTGTTTCTAGACGCATTTCCGTGCGTTCCTGCTTGGTTAATTTGATTCAGCAGCCCTTCCCATGGTTTTTACTGTATGCCTGAAACATAATTCCGCTCACCAAGAGTTGCTGGATCCTCAAAATCAATTTTCCAGCGCATAATTATATGTTGTGTTATGATTTGCAATTCTGTTTTAAGTCATAAAATTGTTCTAACAATGTATAGCCTAACTTTAAGGGAGTAAACACGCTGCCAGTACTAGTTTGATATTTCAACCATTGTCCTTAGCAACCGCTTGGTAACCGATAATTATTGCTGGTATGCATAGATAAATTGGAAACGGTGTCATAGAAGTTGCGCACAAGCAGTACATTTACAATATTTTGTGCAGGAAAATGGATGCATTATCCTATCTTCAGTGTCTAAGTAGAAAGTAAAGAAACAAAATATTTTGAAATTTAATAATGATCAAGATAATTTGTAGAAAAATAGGTCTGCTACAATCAGAACGTTTCGTTGACTAGACAAAAGAAATCATAAGATATATACTACTTTTAATGCACATGTAGATATCATTTTAACAATCCTATTCTTTCTAGCTATAATACAGCATGGTCTCTAGTTAGTAACGTTTTAATTTTGTATTTATGTAAAATGTTCACCTGCAAAATGAAGTGATTCTTAGCATATATTTTAAGAGCCTTCATGTCGTAAGATGTTGAAATAGGGAAGGCATGTACGTTTTTCAGCCTTTTAAAACAAACATTAACAGCAACAAATTGCAATATGTACGAGGAATAGTTGTGCGGACTCCATCCGTTGACTACGAGAGAGTATGCCTTTGCCCGTTACTCTGAATGCATAAGGAGGAAATATTAACAGATTTGATAAACATGAATTATTTCACGTCAACAGATTTAGGCGCATCTCATTCATGATAGGCATTACGTTAACACGTGAATGAACAAAGTAAAGAGAGGTCTAAAGTACATCAGTCAACTATTTTCATGGCGGACAATGGACCAGCTACATGTTATACTTAAAATCTGATATGGCGCCCTGAAGACGATACTTTGATTGTGATTTTCCGCAGTGAAAATGACGGTGGATCTGCTTTATTACTTCTATCCTCAAAGATAATATTAGGATTCGTGTCGTTTAGCTTTACCACAAGTAAATTAGCCTCAAAGATAAAATTATGATTCGTGTCGTTCAGTATTACCACAACAATTAAATGTTTACTACGAATATATGGATATAAAGCCAGCAATAAAAAAGAACCTTATAATAACAGTGATGTAAACACGTCTCTAGAGTCTTCTGTGAACAAAAGGATTCCTTAAAATTATTCATATTCCAAAGATGGCATGATGCCATGAGGAATTAGTTTGCCGTATTTACTACAATATTTACGCAGGGTTATTTAAGGTCCCACATTGCAAAAATAATATGACATTTGCTATGTTCTTGACCTACGTGACTAAACAGGAATGTCCTAAATCGTGGAGAAGTCTGACTTGTTCAATATATGTCTCGTATTATCTAATAATAGTAACTTAACAAAAGTGTCAGTGGCTCAGCAAATTATCTTATAAATGTAGATGTTCCTTCAGTAATTGACTGAGTTTGTGAAATATTTTGATAATAAATAAATAAATAAGTAAATAAATAAATAAATAACGTCTAATGTGTGAAAATGTTATTTTTGAGCTGCGGGAATTCGCCGTCGTATCATTTATTTCAGAATGTCATTAAGGATCATTAGGGATATTTTCCTTGACATTATAAATAAATGAGGTCCCTAATCTAATTAAACCAATCCATCCATGAAAAGATCAATTCCTTGTCGTGAGGATTTCATCAGTTCTTAAGCAGAATGTTCGCTGCATTTGCGTTTCGCATGACGTCACAGGTGCTTTTATCATAGAATGTACTGCTAATTCAGCCTGCAATCCATTTGTTTGTCTTTTTTCCTGGCAACAGTTACACTTTTCAATAGTGTGCGACATATTATGTTTTCAATTTGTCATCATATCCGTCTTTAAATTAATTAGTAAATGATGTTATCAATGGGTTCTTCAACAGTTGATATTTTCTTTTAACAAAAGACATTGTTTCTTTGTTTTGTTGATTTACAAAAGGAAAAATAAAACATAGAATGCTTTAATATTAAGTAGGTCGTATATTCTTCAAAAAATATTAAATACTGATTTGACTAACACATGAACTGTCTGACCTATTCATCCTGAAAGAATGGAGAAGCAAAGTCGGCAAGATTCATTATATTATTCAAACATAGCCAAATATAACTAATATAATAATATTTTTGGCAAAAGTGGGCATACTGTGTGGCTATAACAATTTTATAACATCAGTACCACGACAATATAAGTTACTGAATTCATACATCTTCCCCCGTTATATAAAAACGTGCTCGATGAGATATTTATCCCTAACAATGAAAATATTAAAAACAAATACTAATCATATAGTAAAATATACATTATTTAAAGATGTGCATCAAAACTGCAGGCAGTATTCGCTTTACTAGGACTTTATTATCTTAATATAAATTAACGTAAAGTAAATAGCTTATCTGATACTAACACTAGCAGTACACTTACATAAAAATAAAGTCCTTCGTACATTAAATATCATACAATTAACATAAAAGTTCTTTTCTATGACAATGTGTCCATTATATTTCCTTCTGTTGTATTATATCTACTTGATCTCCGTTTAATACAAATTCTTTCAGTAACCTTTTGCTTTTGCTGCCATATTTCTCTCCTGATGGAAGGAAGAGATTGGCCTGACTAGATAATGCCTTTGTTATTCCTACGTCAATTTCAACCGTCACGTGCACACAGCCTTGCAACTATCTCTCGAACAAGCCGTACCATTGACTTGTCGACAGTTCATTTTACGTCACATATATATATATATATATATATATATATATATATATATATATATATATATATATATATATATATATATATATATATATATATATATATATATATTCATACAGTTTGCGGTGGCGAACATTAATTGCATCATTATTTTAACGCCTGGCCGAATTGTAATGAAATAATTAACAATGCAAATCGTTCTTTTTATGGCTTCACTCACGATACATTTTCATAGTCATCTTTGTAATCATTCATACCAAAAGATTAAGTTTTCTAAAGGCCATGAATCTCTAACATTTAATAAATCTAGGGGTTCTCAATTTCCTGTCATATGTTTAAAATAATGCTACACTAAGAAAGGAAAACTATTATTATCAAGGGCTGTCGAGGTTCAATGTATTTCAATTTAGAAGCTTTAGAGCAACTGTTTTTTTATTTTTTTTTAAATATACTTCCCTTCCTTGTCGACAGCTGAAATGCATAATGTCTCCATGACTGCAATGACATCTAGATATGTGCTATGCCGGTTGGAATCTCTACTGGCATGCCTGAGGTGCGCTACTGTCCTGTAACTGAGGAAGCTTGCTGTAAGTGCGTTCTACAGCAGATATCTTTATTTTGCAGCTGAAGACGGAGTCTTGCTCTAGATTCGGAATCGGAGAGTAGCTAGTTTCCACTCTCACGGATCCATTCATTTGGTGGCCCCGAGAATTCCACGTGGGTCGATAGTATACTTGTGTCATGTGTAACTTGATGCCATTTAACCAGAATTTGATTCTTTACTCAGGATAAGATGGACTCTACGTACCAGAATATATTGACTGATTCAAACGGGATTGTAATAAATCCGGTAAGAATACAAGACCTCTCTCTCTCTCTCTCTCTCTCTCTCTCTCTCTCTCTCTCTCTCTCTCTCTCTCTCTCTCTCTCTCTCTCTCTCTCTCTCTCTCTCTCTCTCTCACACACACACACACACACACACACATACATAAACACTCACACAGAATTGCAATGTGTTCGGGTAAGTAGAAGGTTTTAGGCTTAAATTATTCCAATGAATATATTATTAGAAAAAATAATGAAGATGGGTTTTGATAATACACTTTATGGCATCATAACTAGAACTAATATTAAAATATGTGGACAACGTAATTTACATAACATGTCTGTATGTGATTCCTTCATGCTAGAATGTATGGACCATATTATTCTTAACATATTGATACGCAGTAGGTCTCTTCAAGCATTCATGGCGAGAATATACGTGTTTCAAAGTTGCTTTCATCAATGATCTGCGTTTTGAAATTTTCATAAATTTTCAGACCTTTGAAGGTCGAGAAAATGTTATATTTAATTGTAAAGACTTTGCCACTTTCTCGTGTGCAAGAATAAAAAAAAAAGTTTTAAAAAGGACATCAACAATGGGAAGACACACGAGAAGTGTGCCATCTAGGATCAAGAATATATTGTCAAGATTCATTACCTCTCAGGATCTACAGATACATTATGAACATCCGCTTATTTCAAGAATTTTATGCAGTCGTTTTACTAAAACATTATTATAAATTTGTTAGTTCAGTATATTTTTTGTGGGATAAAGTGTTTATTGTAACCACTTAATCAAATTTATACATTGATGTGTAAAGATGTTATTTATTAGCTGTTATGAAAATATTGTAAGGCGGTAGTTTGGACCACATAGCATTGTGTCTGGTTATATACTATAAATGATAGACTTCATGGAAAAACTCAAGAATTTAGTTATTGAGATTTTATGGATCATGTCCACTTTACAGGTTTTGTACGGTAGATATTTTCAAGACAATTTCCAGATCCAAATTTGATTAGCTGGCGCAAACGTCTTGTACATCTTAATACTGTTTATACAATACAAACCGTTTCTACATCTTAACGCTGTTTAACACTGTCAGTAAAATCTTTGTCAGTATGTCGGACTTCTATGATTGACTGTTTTGCTGATCAGGATTTTAGGAATATTACATCAACTAAAATAGCTTTTAAACATTACGTCGTCATATCAACCAAACAATTTATCCGTCAGTGTATACTACATTGACTATCATTATTCTAAGCAACTAGTAAGATATACATATAATTAACGTTCTCTTCTTTATGATTTGATTTCCATCAGCACTGTATTCTGTTGTTGCTTCAAACATGTATCGAAAATCAACTAATAAGAGTTATCTTGAAAAGATCCATTATGTCGTCAGTGAAAGAAGAAAAGCGTCCCTACTACCACCCACTCTCACAAAAACTTTTAACATATCTTTCGAATCAGTTATTCTCTTTTGTGCGTTCTATTAAAATTTTGAACTGTTTAATAAACAAACATTTGTTTTTATGGCTGCCATCATTTAACTGTTGCCATAGTGATTTACCTTTATTTAGTTATATAAATCATTTCTGATGAATGGGTCATACTACGGTGTATTTCGAAATCTGAGTTCATGACCTGTTCAGCAAGACTTGTCTACATGGCATTTCCTACCTAGTATATAAATAAATGTATTAACATAAATCAGCATGACGCGTCAAACACATCACCGCAAACTACAATAGCAAAATCACTCCATTGTCCTTATGTAGTTTATCTGTCTGATTTTAACTTCAGATGAAATTCACATTAACAAGGTGGATGTCTGTCTGAGGATTTTGTTGAGTTTTATAAGCATATAAAAAACTTCGACCCATTTATTAAGGTGAAGTAGTGTCCTTCACGAATTGTGATTTAAAAGGAACTGACAAACATATACTACAAAAAGAAATTTTTAAAAGTGACTATTTAGTTCACAGCATGAAAACAATGATTCTAAGCAAAAGCGTTTCTCGTTAATTCTTAATAGTACACCAGTTTCTGCAAGCGTTTAGTCTGCTATAAACAAAGTGATAAAAATTAAGATCGTGGCTCATTCTCTGTACAGTTGTCGATTTTCTTATACCAGTAAAATTAGCTGAGATCTAAGTAATGAAAATTCCATGAAAATTTTTATCAAAGTCCGTTCAGAAATATAACTTGTGCTCTTTAAATCTTGCATATTTTGTACACCAGCTGTCGTCTTTAAGATCTAATTGATAAAACTTATATGCCTTATTTTATCAATAGCTACACATAATTACAGCTCTTTCTCCGTACAGTTCGCAGATGTCACACACCAGGAAACGTCTGTGATATGTTACTGATTAAACTTACATGCCAACTTTTATCAATGTCTTCTCACATGTAAAACGTCAAAACCATAATATAATTCATACTTTGTTTGCAATCGACCTCATCTGTGATATTAATGACATAAAAATATACATTCACAGGTGTGCGATAACCTCAGATAACTCAGCACAACCTGATGACTTAAAGGTTGAACTTTTTGAACATGCTGCTAGTAGCGCTGATGATTATTACTTGACTAACACATAAGTCACGAGCACCTCCTTACCTCAATCTGGCACAACTTTAAGGAAGCAAATTGGTTAACTTGATTTGTAAATCTTGTCCTACGTTCACCAACTGTAAGAGGAAAAGGCAAATTATTTCTGATTGACAAAGATAGAAAAAAGCACCAAGATAAAGACAGAACTATTCCTAATGTGCTTTTTCTAAGAAGACAAGATCACTATCATGTATTGAAAGCAATACATTTATTGAGTCAAACAATCTCCAGTCTGGCTTGATTCTGCCAAGAATATCTCTATTAAACTATTAAGAGAGACAGGAGCTTCAAAAAGTCTATTATTGTCACTTTTATTATGCACTTTGACTTTATCTGAGAAGTACTCTTTTAGTGCACGTGTATTTAGTTAGATAGCTTTGATAATGCTCCTATTCATTGTGTAAATTTGTCATCAGACTTATTCTCAGAAGTCGTGACCTTCGAAACATTGACTTCTTTACAAATCGAGTGTATTATGTAACACTAGATGTTGATCTAGCTGAAGATAAGGTTTTTACTCTAGTAACTGACAGGCCTTGTTTTGATCCATAAGTAGTACTACTGAAAATGAATTCCTTGATTTATACGTCCTGCTCATGCAAATCATACATAAAGAGGTCTCGAGAATGATCAGGAAATTATTCCTTAAACTTACACATTTATAAGTCAGTCATTGATGAGGTCACCTTTACTTCTGGCATTAATCAATGTAGAGATATTGATGATAACGATTCCTTTTTAGCACTCTTTCTTTTTTCCCAAAGCATGGTGACAATTGGCAATCACTCATTGTCGAAAAGGAACAAGATGATATAGCCTATGTGTTTCATATGACTTTTAGAGCAGCTGAAGCAACACGAGTATTTGTTTGTAATTTTATTAAAATAGTAGTTCTAATGAAAATGAATACCACAGGAGGTAGCCACTAGTGAACAGTGGTAACTCAACAATCAGATTGTTGTTCCTAAGTCTTACTGACAGAATAGTCATAATTTAGCCCATGAAACTCTCTTGGCTGCTCATTTCGGAATCATTAAGAATTGTCACAAGATCGTTGCTTCATTTTCATTGGGCGAAAACTAAAAGTGATGATTCAGTATGTTATAGAACTTGTAGGTAAACCCAATCAAAAGATACTTAAGGTTCATATGTAAGCCATTCTTGCATTTGACGAACCATTTAGCTGAATAATGACAGACTGTGTCGGTCTCTTACCTAACAAACCCCCTTTGCTTTCATTATCAAAATGAAAAACAAACATCAGAGATTTTTAAGGTGTGTCTTAATGTTTCAAGAACATAATATTGACATTGGACATATCAAATGAAAAGATATTGTAATTGTAGATGTACTGTCAAATTCATAGAAGTATTATAATGGTTAATGTAATTTTGTGTCAATGATAAGGCTTCTAAGTATTTTTAATTATTATAGTATCATATGTATATTTGATTAATATGTAAAACAAAGTTTACTTTTTAAGTTTTTCTTAATCAGTACAAGGGAATGTGTTAATAAATTTAAATTGTGCAATTAACCTTTGTCCTTCATTGAAAGAAGGTGTTTCGACCTACCTGAATATATTTTGTTTGCAAACAAAATACTACAAAACTATTTTCGTCTACAATTGCAGAAAGATTAGTTTTTGTAAGTTAACACGTTTACTTGGATTTTAGTTCAGGACATTGTTTATCCTTAGGGTATTCCTGGTCTTCATATTATATGCAATGTACTTTCAGCAAAAGACCGAATCTTATTGAGAACTTAGAATGTACTGGAAAGTAGCGTTTGACCCTCATCCTTGTCCTCACGTCGTGTCTTAGGTGTTGATACAAAGGAGGTCTAAACAGATCTCCATATTTACAATCTTAACATCTGAAGTGGAATCAATTTTTAAGAGATTTTCAGTTTTAATTTAAGACGAGTAATTTATTTAAACTTTTGATCGAAATTACAACGCCAATTAATACCTTTATGACTAAATCATTTGGGGATTATTGTAAATTCATTTGGATTGTAGTATGTGATATATCAAGGCTGTTTGCACATCAAAACTATTCTGGGTTATCGGTACAGCAGTACTTTCAATATTAGAATTATTTGGAACACCACTGAAATTCTTTTGGAACACCAATGGAATTCATTCAAAATGCTATGTACCTTTTATTTTAGGACTATATCGGATTTAATTCACAGTACTGCAAGTTCTTACGAAATAAATTATTTGTTGAATTTTACTAACCTAACTAAACTTTACTAAATTATTCTTTCCTCTTACTTAGTTTAAGACCACAAAGTTGTAATGTCAAATATTTAAGGAAAGAAGTTAATTTACAGTTTGTATTATATGATAAAAACAAAGATAAATACATCATCAATCATACGAATGAACTATTTTTTATGTATTTCATCTAGAGAAATGCACATAGTATTTTGAAGGTAAATTTACAGCAGGAAGCAAGCATCTAAGTAGTAATTTATTCCATTTAAATAGATGACAAGGAACGGTGTTTAACATTTTTAAACCACGACTGTCAAAATACATCGACTTACACAAACACCATGTACTTGTGGAGACATAATAAACAGGACAATATATTTCAAATTATGCTGAATTGAAAAATGTTTAACTGAACAATCTGTCTGCTTATTGCACATGCATGTGACTGACTAAAATATAATAAAGATTATCAGAAATTCAAAGATTACGCAAAACAAAGGAGATTTTTTATATTAATATGTTACGCTTAGCTGTGAATTACTGATATTTTGAGACAAAATAATCTTGATATTTCTCTGGAATGAAATACGAAAAACATTGTTGCTGGTCAATAGAGATTCATAATATTATGATAATTTCATTTAATTTAAGGGTGCATACATGGCATAGTGTTAATACAACCGCTTTGCATACCTAGGTTCAAATCCCACATGGAATAAATAGTTATTACTTCCCTTACTTTACTTTGGATTGGGAACGAAAATCATGTTACTACTTACATTTTCTTACCCAAAACACAACTGAATATTAACTGTAATATTACAGTTATCTTGTTCATATTGCTTACAGATATTGTTTAGCAGTTAGTAAAATAAAATGTGCTTGTTTAGAGAGAATAACAAAAACCGGGTATGCCTTATCTGGTGGGTAAAAAGGTTAAATATTTCACTCGTGGTTTTGCCACTCGTGCAAAATACTTATTTTTGTTACCCACGCAATGAAATGCATCCTTTATTAACTCAAAGCAAGCAAATATCCTTCCGTATTACGATGGAGGAAATCAAAAGATCAATGATAGTCATCAACAGAGAACTACGTGTGCATGTGGAAAAGGAGTAAATAGAGAATCAATAGTAAGTGATTTCCATTCTTAACAAATGGACTACATATATTAATCAGTAGAGCTTATTAACTTTTTCCTGCAACTGACTTTAACTCTCCTGTGAACTGTGTTGTTGTTTCAAAAAATATTTAACGAGAGAATAAATTACTAGTCACATTAAAGTTTTCACATGTAAGCCATTGAACATTTATGAAGACAACTTATGAAATTATTACAGCTATGGATAAAAAAGTTATGTTACAATCAACTAAAGCAAGTTTTTGTGGAAACAACATTTAGTTGCGGTATTTCGTATGAGCATTTGATCAACAAACCTTTTCCATCTCAGGACAAGAAAACTGACAGAAGCAGCAAAAATAATGTAGGCAAATCGGTTGACATGCTTCAGGTATACATGTAGACGTGAAAGCTTCTATCTGATTGCAAATTACATTTATCCGGAGACGATGCATTCAATTTAAAACCACATAGATATTTCACGAAAAAATTTAAGTACAGGATTGATATAGCTCAGTAAAACAAAATTACAAGTCATGGTTATGGTGAACTACTCTTTTGCTGTGTTAGCCATTTTAAAGAAATTTACAAACAACTATGGAGTAGGTACTTTGGAGAATAGAAGAAAATTGCTGGTGAAATTTATTATATGAAGGCTGACGTTTCAGATCAATTTTAATCTGTTTCTTGAGTACAAAGGTTCAAAGCAACCTATTTCTGGGTCTTGTTTGACAGTATCAGCCAGTTATAAAATATTTACAACGCAATTCATTACGAGAGGATAGGGTTGAGTTAATAAGACGTGTGCGACACCATTCAATGCTAGAGGTGAAAACAACTGCAAATCATGGATGTACTTTATCGATTAGCGGAATTCTTCTGATTGACAGTTTTAACATTTTACAAAATGAAAATAACAGATGACTATATAACATTTAACTGAATTTGATATTTTATGGGGTTATATATTTAAGCTAGGATTGTCTCTATCCACATGCATGTCTTTTTTGTTACGGTTTAAAAAGTAGAACTTAAGAAGACAATAAAATGGAATGTGGACATGAAAGGTGTTGACAAAATGCTTGAAAATTAAAATTTGTGTTGGCTACTTGTTGTTGGTGGACTTGCGCTTTAAGTCAAGCTCGTTACAAAAGCTGGCATTACAGGAAAAGCTGCTTGCCGTGTAATGAACTTTGTACAGGGAAACAACACCATCAAAAATCGTTTCTGTGATGAAGATTCTTATGTTATTATCTTCATTGACTCAACGTTTAAATTATTCTTTTATGTCTCATCACTTGATCGTATTTAATCATATTTTAAAATGTTTTCGCACACTAATATGTACTTGTTGTTTCCCCTTTGAAACATTGCAGGGTTAGACAGGTAAAACATGATCATTTGAAAGACTTGGCTCTTTTGAAGGTTGAAGATCACAATCATTGGGACTTGCAGGTTTTGTAAAGCTTAGCCACCTTTGTTAAAATTCAATTAATTATACATCTTGTTTATAACATCGATAATATTTTGCTTCGTTACCTGTAGAAGTAGTTTCTTTATCGGTAAATTCATTGAAATTATCATAAAGTTGGTATCATTATTTCCCATATTTTCTCATGTACTATTGGTTGTTTGCGCTATATTTTGATCTCTATTTATCTGGTACGCTTTGTTTTTGTCATATTTTCCAATTTTATCTGGTATGCTTTGTTTTTGTCATATTTTCCAATTCTCACTAGTGTGCTTACTATTTTCTTCCCTGTAGCCTTTGACTGAATTCTCTATGACAATGTTTATATTTACTTTGTTCCCAAAGTCTACTATTTCTTTCTCTTCTCCACCAATGGATCATGCTTTGGAATAAAACTTTTTTCTAACTCGGTTTAATTAGATATATATTTTACAACACACTGTAAAATTTTTAAGTCATCTTGAATAAATTTATGAATTAGTGCTTTTCTAATTTTTAAAAATTTATGACATTAAATAGAAGGTGAAAAGATAAAAATGAAGATGAATACAAGTCTTGCATAAGAACTTGGAAAATTACCTGACAACGTAATTTCTCAAAGGGCAAACTATCAGCCTTAAGGTGATCTTGGTAGGTAAAATGTGATACGCTCACAGCCATATATAAAAGATCAAGCGACAATTTTGAAAACTGTAATAAGTTGGAACAACACAGACAATCAAATAAAGCTAAAGAAAGTAAAGGAGCTCAAGCAATACAATATAGTATAATAATATCGCTAACAAGCTTTTTTGAGGATCTTGTTAACTTGTTCAAAAAGTAAAAGTGATTCTTCACAGAAATTCTAAAAAAATGGTAAAATATATTGAAAAGAATAGTGAGAAATATATAATGAAAATAATTCAATCATGACGTTTTCTTGCAAACAAATAAAAGGAATGTTTTATTTTAAAGCTTTACGTCTGCTATACATTCTGCTAACGTTTACAGGTACTAACTAATAAGATGTTAAGCGAAAAAATAATAGATTATCAACACGGTTTACCACTTAAATCTTTTCACACAGTTTTATACAGCATGCATTTAATTTAAGTATGTACTTTCGAAATTGGTCAGTCATCAATAATAGTTTTGACAAAATTGCAAAGCTGGTAATTCCATTTTCACTGAATCGGTTGAAAAGTGACCACATGATGGTACAAGGGCTTTTCCCTGACAAAACTGTTAATATTCTAAATCAAATGTCAAATCAATCATACTTTCATAGTATAACTTCAAGTCTGTTCTCCAGTTGGATTACATTTTCACAACATAAATAACGTGTCTATAGAATTATATTCATAATTTACAGAACTAGATCAAGCGATTAACAGTGTCATAGATATGAATAGTATCCGTAACTTATTACTACTTAACCTTGACAAATTAACGGAAATGTCAAATAATAGTTTTGCATTGAGATCAACTGACAACCAGATAATAAAGACATTTAGTGAGACTAATTTGGAAGATATCAAAACGATATCACAGATAAAACTAATTCGTTGTCAGCGTTGCAGAAAATTAAATCAAATCAGGAAAACTATGGTACTAGACAACCTAATCTTAAACATGCTAGATTCCCTTCGTCAGCTCCGATAAGCCTCTTATTCTTGTCTCTTAAACAGTTATAGAGACTTAAATAATAAAATCCGACAGAACGACCAAGAGGTTACAAGGCAATGAATGAGTATGGCACACAAAATACTAGTCTCTACAAGATGATCACAGCTAAGATCAATCCATTTTCAGCAGAATGAAAAATGGTTTAACAGAGGAATTCAAAAGATACATGACGTCAAAAACACATTTAATATTAATGAAAACATGACTGGATCAACGAAGGCAAATTACAGTATTGAAGATTTACTCGAGATATTCAATGCGATTCAAGACGTTACATTCACATCATCTACAACAAATTTTATTCTGATGTTAGATAATCTATGTGTTGTATTAACAAACATTTTTGATATAGGCAGTTGGATGAAGACGATTATATCAAATTTAATTCATTCATTTGAAACAAAAATTTGAGCTGAAATGCATTAGTTGAATACGGTTGAGTTGAAATGTATTAGTTGAATGCGTTCGAGTTGCAATGCAATAATTGAATGAGTTCGAGTTGAAACGTATTATTTGAATGCGTTCAATTTGAATTGCATTAGTTGCATGCATTCGAGTTCAAATGTATTATTTTAACGTATACATTAGTTAAATGCGTTCGGGTTGAAATGCTTTAATTGAATGTGTTCGAGTTGAAATGTATTAGTGGAATGCGTTCAAATTGAAATGCATTAGTTGAATGCGTTCGAGTTGAAATGTATTAGTATAATCTGTTCGAGTTGAATTGCTTTACTTGAAAGCGTTCGAGCTGAAATGTATTAGTTGAATGCGTTTGAGTGGAAATAAGTTGATATAAATTAGTTGAATATGTTCGAGTTGGAATGCATTAGTTGAATGTGTTCGAGTTGAAATGTATTAGTATAATTTGTTCAAGTTGAATTGCTTTACTTGAATGCGTTCGAGTTGAAATGTATTAGTACAATTTGTTCGAGTTGAATTGCTTTACTTGAATGCGTTCGAGTTGAAATGTATTAGTTGAATGCGTTTGAGTTGAAAACAGGTTGAAATAAATTAGTTGAATACGTTCGAGTTGGAATGCATTAGTTGAAAGCGTTCGAGTTGAAATGAATTACTTGAATTTGTTCGAGTTGAATTGCATTAACTGAATGTATTCGAGTTGAAATGCATTAGTTGAATACGTTCGAATTGAAATGCATTAGTTGAATGTGTTCGTGTTGAAATGAGTTACTTGAATGTGTTCGATTTGAAATGTATTAGTGGAATTTGTTCGAGTTGAATTGCATTAACTGAATATATTCGAGTTGAAATGCATTAGTTGAATACGTTCGAATTGAAATGCATTAGTTGAATGTGTTCGTGTTGAAATGAGTTACTTGAATGTGTTCGATTTGAAATGTATTAGTGGAATTTGTTCGAGTTGAATTGCATTAACTGAATATATTCGAGTTGAAATGCATTAGTTGAATACGTTCGAATTGAAATGCATTAGTTGAATGTGTTCGTGTTGAAATGAGTTACTTGAATGTGTTCGAGTTGAAATGTATTAGTGGGAATTTGTTCGAGTTGAATTGCATTAACTGAATGTGTTCGAGTTGACATGCATTAGTTGAATACGTTCGAGTTAAAATGCATTAGCTGAATGCATTTGTGTTGAAATGCATTAGTTGAATGCGTTCGAGTGGAAATGCACTAGTGGAATGCGTTTGAGTTGAATTGCATTAAGTTGAATGCCTTCGATTTGAAATGTATTAGTGGAATGCGTTCGAGTTGAATTTCATTAGTTGAATGCGTTCGAGTTCCATTGCCTTTGTTGAATGCGTTCGAGTTGAATTGCATTAGTTGAATGCGTTCTATTTGAAATGTATTAGTGGAATGCGTTTGAGTTGAATTGCATTTAGTTGAATGCCTTCGATTTGAAATGTATTAGTGGAATGCGTTCGAGTTGAATTGCATTAGTTGAATGCGTTCGAGTTGCATTGCCTTTGTTGAATGTGCTTAAGGAGGAAAATAAAAGTATGCCTTCATGCCTTGCGTATTGTAAAAGCATCTGAAGTGGCAGATTTTTGGAATCATGACTCGAAATATTTCTCTGCAGTCCTATATAATACGCAGTTACTTCTAAATTAATTGTTCAATCGGTGAATTTAAAGAGCAGACAATTTTCTACTACGATTACATCACGAAAATGAAAATATTAAGCATAACATCAAATCATTCTTTATTCTCCCTGAATGGGTTTGAATGCATTTTAATAATGTGCAAACACGATTTTAGAAAGTTTACAATGCAGAGCTGTACATCTCCGAGATAGTGAACATCTCGGTGAGAGCAATGGCAGATGGTAAAGCAGATATAGTTATTCCCATTGCTTTTAATTTAGTCGTCGGTTTATCGGTTTACAGAAGCAACTACGTATTTCTCAGATAGGCACCAAAAGCAAACTGAAATCAACAACGTAAGCGTCCAAAATCTTTGCTGATATTCATTGCAGTTGACTTGATTTGAGAACCATTTACGATCGCATGCGACATGGTAGTTGTCTCAAATTAACCAGCGTGCAACAATGTTTTATCTTGGAAATCAGCGGAAGAAGTTACTGATGCTCACAAAGTGCATTTCATTTGATCTGGTCATGTTTGTGTTTATACAATCAGCTGAGATTAAATCTTTTGTAGACGATTTCGAAAGTATTTCAATGAATTCCATTTAAATATCAGTTTTGGAGTTGCTGCTTCCAGCAAACCATTGTTTGCACTGAATAGGTAAGAGAATAGTACAATGCAAATAACAACGATTGGCTTGTTTGACTGTGCAAAAGGATTGATAAAGATTTCAGAGAGGACATATCATATGTGTTTAACAATCGCCAACGGCATACAGGTTTTTCTTAAAAAAAATAAAAATTCACATAATACCAACTGAAATTAGAACATGATAGCAGTTATTTTAAAATACAAAAAAAAACAATCAACCTTTAATCAGTTTAGTTTATATGACATTCGTGGTGCTAATATGATCGGACGGCGATGTATTTACATTGTAAAACAAGAAACGCTTTTCGTCATACAGCACCATAGACGAACAACGCTATTTCATTCATTACGATTGAATTGTCTGGAAAATTTCTTTGACATGGTGTAAACCCTCTCAGCTTGGTATTCTGTCCAAAATTACATTCGTTTGCCACCCTTGTTTAATTCTTTATCGATAATGCATAAATAATATTGTTACAAGCCAGGGGTCTTTGCTTGACCGAGCGGTGTCAAAACCCTGGCGCGATTCCCGCTCGAAGTCATAAGTTTACTCCAAATTTCCAAAGACTTCTATACAACTTCAGTTCGAAGTTGGAATGCCCGACGTGTCCATTCTATACCTGAATTTTACACTAATCAATGCAAGACCACATTATTCACAACTTGCCAAATATACATCAACTGCACATCCGCATAGTTCTTTTACATCAATTTTCCATACCGTCCGCAATGCACACCGTAGAAGCTCTACAACTATCCCTAAAACAGGTAACTATTTTAACTACTCCACTTTAGGCCAGTCAATCTATGGTTTCAATGCACATCGCGCCAGTAAAACTACATCACATTTGCCACTATGGCGACATAAACGGTATCGACCGAGTCCTTTCTTGTTTATTCCATTGTGTAATTTACCAGTTTCCTATCGTAAATAATGCCACTGTAGTCACAACACCAATGTTCACCACTAGATTTTATTAAGTACTAAATTATGGCAAGGTCACTCATGCGGATTGGGTCTGGATTTGCTACTCATTGACTATGGCATCATGGAAACTCACTAACACTTTATGTCAGTGACTTTTGCTCCTATTAACTGACTAATTATTTCGGGCTAAGGAATATTTCCTATTGCACCGAATTCCAATAACCAAGCATGTAATCACACAAAACTAAGAATTGCTTAAACAAACGCTATAACCAAATGCGCGTCACCTTAATTTTATTACAGTATTTTGGCCGTTAACAAATTGGTGTACCAAATAATTCACCTCTGAAGAAGCTCGTATCTTCATATTCGTCTGTGCCATGCTAAACATATTGTCAAACGGATCAGTGGAATAAATCATTGTCTGGAAATAATTCTCTGCGACAGGGGCGTAGTCATTGAAATATTGATGTAAATGTGTTATATCCATCAACTTCTAACATGCACACTATCGCAAAAGATAATTAGTTAACACAATCAACTCATAATTTACAATTTGCTCTACAAACATTTCTGAATTCCTTGAGAACGTCATATATCAGTAAAGTATATATCTTCACGTCATGTACACGTTGGCAGTTGTTATGTGATACCTTTAATTTGCTTAGAGTTGATGATGAAAACTTTTCATCGTGTGGTATATATGCTTCATTGAATGTTTCAAAATTATATAAGGATGCATGTGTAAACATCCTTTCTCAAATAAGTAATTTGCATCACTCAAGTGTTTTATCGTCTCTATAAACATTCCTCCATTTAACGTTTAAGACATCTGTTCTGATGAATTATTCATGAACTTACGCTGAACTACAAATCTAACCGTATTTAAAATATATTTCTTTTCCATCTCTGAAACTGTAACTAGCAGAAATGATTTTATTTGTTTTTTATTTGCGAATCATCTGGAATATATTCACAACCGTCTGGATAAACCTGACAAAATATGAATGAAGCTCTTGATGGATATTGATTTCTGCACCTCAAATTAGTGTATAAGACTTAGAACATCTGTATTTGCCTTTAAAGTTAATGATGCCTATGTTATTTGTCTCTCTTAGATAGGGCTAGTATTTCCTGTTTTACACTTTTTCGTATTCTTTGAAGACCAGATTTTTAATTTCACAGTTTATTGCAAACTATTCTCCTGATCCTACCCAAACCGCCGTAAAACACGTGTATGCAACCAGTATCACTATAAACGACTGGCCTGCAACATTTGTGAATTGAAATGCAGAACCTGGATGGGATTTGCTTAGCTGTCTATTTTCTAGTGAGAACTGGTTCGTTTTGAAACAATATTAACATGGATAGATTGTAGCTAGTGCACAAAGTGAACAGTATTGCGAATTTTTAAAGTCGCAAATAAACGACATATGTGGATTTTGATTGATGGTGATAAATTTCTATACATGAAAACTGATCAGGTACATTTTCAGGTGCGTTAAAAACAAATTGCCTAAGTGGGTAGAGCGACCGCCACGGATGCGGGAGGTCGCAAGTTCTTACCCCGTCTGAGTCATACCAAAGACGTTAGGACGTTAGTGTTGTGACTGGTTGGCCTGTTGTCAAGATAACATGTCTGGGTGGGACATGATGCTGCATGTCTGCGGCAAAATGCCAAAGTTCTAGACATGAATATAAACTGCAACACTTCAGACATCGTAACGATATGACTGAAATTGTTTTATTGTTTTAAAGCTACGTTAAAAATCCAAATCACACACATACACCCACCCACACAGTTACACTTCAGTAGGAATTGAGACATCTTCAACACATAATCTTTACATTTTAATTTCACGTGACTTGAAATCTCAGCGAAAGATCTTCAAGTTATGTTCTTTGAAACTGTAGAAAGAGAAATAAGCTGGTCGAATTTCAATCTCATAAATGATCAACATTATACATATTATGGAGAATATTCCTTTATTTTTTTTAAACTAAATCATTCGTGTGCATCCCTTCCTTGTGAAAACATATTTTGTCCACAGATTGACAAAATGCATTAGAAAAATTAATAGCTGTTTTAACGAAACATGTCTATAAATGTTATATTTTTATAGAGGACAATAAATTAACTCATCCATAAGTGATGAGATCTAATAAAACAACTATAAATAAATTTTGATTGCTATACTGAAATGGATGTAACGTATTATATGTTGTTCAGTGCACCAGCTATGCAGCCATATATTACATAAACTGCACAGAATAATAACGTGTCTAATGATTAGGACACAGCATTGTGGAAAAGAACAGAGCCTTTCATTATGTGCACACTTACCTTGACACAACACGACTATTTTTGTGTCCTGCTAGTATCAAAGGACATTGATCAATTTGATCACAAACTGTCATCGTGAAATGCCATTGTTGTATTTAATGAAGTCATCGGATCGGAGGTGAAAATCAATTCTTAACTCTTTAAGTCTTAACAGATATCAAATACAACGTGAGAGGAAAATGCATAAAATTGAGATTGCACAGAGACGGACTATGTTAGACTATAGCCAAACTTGTATTTTTACGCCATATATATGGATCTTAGAGCATTTATCAGAGCTATTGAAATATTTAAAAAAAGCTTTATGTATGTTTTGTCTATATATTCCACACAATCTTGAATGCTGAATTTTAGACAAAAAGATCAGCATGATATTTGCATGCGACAAAGCGTCTTCATTTGCGTTGATTTAAGATATAGTAGAAAGTTGAATATGTTAATTTATTTGTTACACAATACAGGCTTCATACCTTACAACAAAGCAGTCAAAGACTTAATCATATGACCCTCTTATAGCAAATTTCAGTTCAAAATTCTCCTGGTCATGTTGGGTCTGCGAGATCTCGTTTTAATATGAAGAATCAGTTGGGTCAAAAACATGGCTAAGTAACTTCATCGGTTACATTATTACACATAAAGCAATTTAATGTAATATGTGTAATATGATATCACATTTTTATGTCAGTGTTTAAGTGGATTTCTATAATCAGAAATTGTTTAATCAAGAGCTGATATTACCATTTAATAACCATATTAAATATAAAGCCTGTTTAGTTGGTTAGATATGTAGTTAACCATACAGTGTGCATAGTGCCACGAAAAACCCTAAAAACCTAGCAAATGCTACGAATCAGCAAATATCAACAAATTGACATTGATACGTTTATTGTACGCATGAAAAGCATTTATTGTATTTTAAACTACGCAGAGCTGTCAAATTCAGCGTTAAGTTTTATTCAATATGAGCGGCAATTTACGAGTCGTAATGTATATGTCGGCATATTATTTGTTAAAATCTCGCCATAATTATGTAACAGGTTCTTGTTAAAATAAAACCAACATATGATTAAAGATGACAGTCTCCTAATGTTTTCTGCCATGATACTTTTTTTATCTTCCCGTAGTATCACCTATTCAAAGGCTGTAGATTAATACGCATATGTTGATGTTTTGGTATCGACCAGCCTTTATACTTAGTAAATAGATTTGATTTATTTATGCTACTTTATGAAAAAGAATGAAAAATATGGTCGCTAAATGAATTGTCTTGATCAGTGCCTCGATTTGTCACTACGTGCATTTCATTTGTATTTGTAATGGAATAAATTCCATACATTTTTTATTCATGGGGTAGATAATTTTCTGTACATTTTTATTCATGATGTAGAAAATTATGTCAATAAGGACAGCACCATGTTCATTTCAGGCAGGGTTATGAACGGTGGTGTTAATCCATAACAGGTAGACATGTTTAGAAAAAGTCAGTTTGATGAAAAAGGAACACACTGATAAAAATTAATTAATTATGTTACACAGCATCTTCAACAATAAAATAATTCAAATAATGTTGGTACATCCATTCAAGGAAATGATTAATATAATGTCCGCACATTCATTCAATGAAATGATTAATATGTCGGTACATCTATGAAATGATTTGTATAATATCGGTACACCCATGCAACAAAATAATTAAAATAATGTCGTTACATCCATACAATTATCGTACATATATTTCTACTTTCACAACATAGATGATATAACAGTTCTTATATTTTGAAAATAACAAATGTCGATGACTTTTCGCGCTAAGTTGCAAAAAAAGGATTCCACTTCATACGTAAGACAATCAGTTTTATTCTTAATTGTACATCTGAAAACATTTTTCACCATTCATGTGCTATGCAAAATAAATTTGTTGATGAGCTCTGTGAATAGTTGAGGCATGGCGATGCTCTCTGACACTATTATTGCAACCAACAAAATTCACCCAGTAGAACTGGTAGTCCCACTAACAACAGGTTTCGTATTTTCACAACGTATCTGAATTTCAAATTTGTGCGAAAGTACTACATTTTTTAAAATTTTCTTTAAAACGTTTACTTTTATTTTACCCGTCCATTCCTAAACTATTCAATGTGTAAAGAAGTAGGCAAATGATATATTCAAAAAAAAAAAAGAAACTAGAAAAGAGTCTGGTGAACACTACCTACTAATTCTTGGCAACTAGATATTAATTTTTATCAGCGACATCCTGAGTTATGACTAGGAGATAGTTATATCGTATGCACGAAATACGTATTTTTGGCCACGAGATACTAGGACGTGGCAGTGAGATACTATATTGTGGTCGCTCAATAGTTTTCTGCATGCTTGATATAATACCTATCTTGTGCTCACACGAGATACAAAGTCTTGTCATCTATTACGAATCTAGTATTCACAACTTGGGATTTCGGGCTTATGTCTTAGTATCTCTTTGCCACGAAAGAGTATCTCATATCCACGACATAATGATTGCATGGTCATCACTTTTTTGTGTTTGCATGACAATGTTAACTTGTTCTGAGATTTTTAATTGGTTACAATGGTTCCATAGCTGACAACGGAAAAACTAACTCGTATAGATATAAATGTAATTGATATACAAAACAGTAAGAATCTATTTTATATTATACGGATGAGCAGGGGAGGATAAATTGAACGGAGAATACATTAGTAAAGATAGAACTACTGACGCTTCTATTTCGAGCATAAGTGTGTTGTTGAGGATGGCCAATTTTAAGATGTTTGATTTCTCTTAGCACATGTCCATTATCTTATATGATTGACTTTTAAGTTATAAAATAATAGCGATGATGATGATGATGATGATGATGATGATGATGAGAATTGTAGAGATGATGATATTCTAGATAATAATAAAAGTGATACTTTAAAAATTTTATGATTTGTAAGAGAGAAAATGGGTACACATACTATCAAATATTTTTGGCGATACTCTTTATAGAAGATATTTTTTTATTGTGATGACATTTTAAATGCTGTTCATGATGCTGTTCAGGAAGGTATCGACGAATTATAAAATTAATATGATTTACATTAAAAGAAACACACGTATAAAATAATAATATTAGTAATAAAATTAATTTCAGTGTGGTGGCCTGGATTTATACATAGTAACGTCCACCCTGGTAGAAAAATTCCTAACAAGAAAGAAATAAGCGACACATTTCTACAGTACCGTTATAGGTTTAACGTTTACTTCAAGATAAGAAAATTACCAACTACCTATGCAATATATGGATTATGATAGTGGTGGTGAAACTTAAACCAACATATTCTTCTTTAAGACTCTTCTTGCCCTTTGTCAGTTGAGGCCAATCTTCTTCCACATTCGGACCTCATCCCGTGTGTTTCATCCCATTTCTTGCATCTTCGTGTTTGTAAATTTCTGGGACGCTTCCTTTTTCCATTATGTGTATTGTTTCATATCAGTAACCATTAGTCTCTCTACAGGTCGTGTCACTGCATAGACTACCCAGTTCTCCCGTGATCCTTTTACCTTTTTCAATTAACGGTACGTTCTCTTTAATTCTGCAGAGATGTTGGCTTGAGATCTCTTGGTGCCAAACAACTGCAATTTGTTTTCAAACATCCGCTGTGGAAGACCCTTTGCAAAGTGAGCCTAAATTATGCAGAGAATTTTGACTACTCTGGGATGTTCCAACTGTTTAATCTTTTGCTAATTCATTTTTGCATTTTCAAAATGACATAAATATTGTCAATAGAAAAACAACCCTAAAACAAAACAAAAACGCAATCACTCATGTTGACGCTGTTGTTTCCAAAGATTGCAATAATTTGCTTTGGAAATGATTCACGAGCCATTTCCTTAACTTTTTACGTCAATGTGTAGAAGAACTCTCTCTCTCTCTCTCTCTCTCTCTCTCTCTCTCTCTCTCTCTCTCTCTCTCTCTCTCTCTCTCTCTCTCTCTCTCTCTCTCTCTCTCTCTCTCTCTCTCTCTCTCTCTCTCTCTCTCTCTCTCTCTGGTTTACAACTTCCAGACCAATTAGATAATCACCTAATTCTCGTTCCTTTTTTATGTAAACACACAAAATTGTTTCAATAAATGTGGAAGTTCTTTACTTTTCAATTCTTGTATGCTGCATGTCAATTATAGTGTCAGCTTCTTTTACACAACCACTTAATGGCTCATTCCTCTTAATTATTCACTATTTCATGTTGGTTTGCGTTATTTATTTATTACGAATGAAACTGACAAAGAGATAGAAGTAGTATTGAATAGCAGTCATTTCAGCTTTAAAATTCTCAGATTTTATTTCCTCAGAATGAACTAAATATATATCGAACACTCAACAAAAAGAGAAAGTGATTCAGAAAATTTTTTCAAAATAACAATGCATTTTTGTTATAAAAAAAACTTTAAGGAACTATGGAAAGCTGGCCAACCAGACGATGACAATCCTCGCAATCTATATTACGTAATCAAGGAAGCGCTAGTGGTACACACACACACACACACATATATATATGCTTTCATTGCTTTCAGATTCATTGGTCATGGCCTCTTATTTTGTTTCCAATTATATTTATCTCACAGATAATACACTAAGAAAATAAAGTTTAAATGCTTTTCATCTACCTCCTTGAACACCATTAACTTTGCAATTTTCATTCCTAATTCTCGATATATTACACAATGCATTGTAAAATACATGAATACAATCTGTCCTCATATTCATTCTGTCTTCATCCCCCTTGCACACTGATTTGAGATACACATTTTGCGAAACTAAGTTCACGAATTGTGAGGAATCTGAATAATCTGTTTTCGTAAAAACTTAGCAATGTTCTACTGCATGGCTAGAAGGGAGGATAAAGAGAAAAAGGGGGAATTCGGACTCTCTCATAAGGCAAGGTGTCATGCATAATGGTGTCGATACAGCTACATCTTTTGGGGAAGTTCTGGCAGCAAGAGGTAGCGGAGATCGCTGTAAATACAGACAAATACTCTTCTCTGACTGACACTTAACGACTGAAGTTTTCAGATAGGCTCGGCATTATATATTCCGAAATGACGTGTAATAACTACGTGTCCCAATCAGAATTCCTGTTCTGAGTTAATTATTGTAAAGAGGCTATCGCTTTTGTTCAATACCATGTCGTATCTACGTGTCCAAATCAAAATGTCCATTCTGAGTTAATTATTATAAAGAGGTTATCGCCTTTGTTCAACTCTTAACATGGATTATGGCCAATTTTAGTAAATCGCTTTTTGTTCACTCGTGACATGGATTACCACTCGTAATATGGAGTAATAGTTTAAACGAAAACGAGACCTGATTTGTTCAGGTGACTAATTTTTTTTTACAACGTAAAGAAAGCGAGTAATTTGCTTATTGTTATGAATTCTGAATCCGGATATTTAGGATTACATTTGTGAAAAGCGGCTTCTATGGTAAGTTGTTTTTATGGCATCCAAGATCTGAAATTGAATAAGGTTATTTAATTTTGTATCTAATCTCAATTTGTAAGGAACATTGATTCGTTCCGTTGAAATGAAGCTAGTATATTGTTTATTGTTATGAATTCTGAACCAGGCTTTCTAGGATTACATTTGTGAAAAGCTGCTTCTAAGGTAAGTCGGTTTTTTATGACATCCAAGTTATGAAACTGAACAAGGTCATTTAATTTGTAACTAATCTAAATTTGTAAGGAACAACATATCCGTACATACTTTTTAATTTATCTACCCATATTTGATATCCTAATAATACCTTCTGGGTAATTTGAATCGAGTCCTCGAGGATCGAAGAAAAAAATATTTACAAGGCAAAAATGTAAACACATTAGAATGAATCGATAAAAGTTAATAAATTGCAAGAAGGCTATAAGAACAATTTCATTGCGGTACATCTTGTGAAGTGCAAACAGATAACAATACAATGAGAAAATCTATAAAATTCAATAGACTACAAATACAATAGATCACTATAATAGTCACTATGAATAGGATAAAACATACTGAAAAATTCAGTACGTAATATGTGTTGAAGCTCAAATACAAAATGAGAAAAACATCCATAGCGTAGCAGAATGAGTACAATGGTAATAAGATCTGAATATAAAATGAAAAAATACACAAATTTAGATACATGTTATAGTATGAAGGAAAATACAAAAAGACAAACATTTGAATGCACCGAAAATTGTACGTAATCTAATGCTAGTAATGGGCTTTGCTTAGACGGTGGAATTCATAACAGGATAAAGAAGAGAGGGTCTAGATGGACTGTAATCGTATTGATATTTCATTGAGATTTGGCCTTTCTAAAATCTAAGTACATAGGTAACGTAGATTTCTGGTAAAGGATTTTTTATTTTGCCAGAAGTATGAAGCTGATGACGGTATATTGTAGGCTAATCACGTTTACGACGGAGCTGACAAACGTATCAGATATGTTTTAAGGTAAACCAGTGTATGTGTTTAAGGTAAACTAGTGTATGGTGGCAAGGAATGATGATTATGAATATGAAAGGACACACTGAAAAATGCATTACATAATATGTAATAAAATCACAAAATATAATGAAAGATGTCAGGCACGACATCAGAAAAAATTGATAAAAGGTGAATATTCAATATGTTGGGACTAGTCTTTAGGTGACTCTGTTTTATTGTTATTTTTGTCAGTTTGTATAACGTCAGCAGAAGATAGTTATTGTGACTAAGGTTACTTTTGTTTTGATTTATAGAGTTCATTAAAATATGCTATGAAATCAGTATAGCACGTAAACTTGCCTGCTACAAATTCCGTTGTGTACCTAATTTGCTGAGTCTCAACCGTTTGAGCAGCAAACATTTCTTCTATTTTCTAATATTCTTTACGGATGTTTTCGACAATGGGGAGCATCCTTTGCTCTAATAGTATAAATATTATCCAGTTTTGACCAATAGCCGATATCAATCTGTCACTATAGGAGAGAGATCAGCTCCATATCGAACAATAGCATCGAAACTTTCATTTTTCTGTTGCGTCAGCATTTTTATACGACCTGGTACTGTTGCAATGGTTTCTTTGTTAGCATTCCAAATATGTATTTACCTATTTTACTAATGAAGGGTAAAACATCTCTCTTAATACCTATGAAGGTTGCAAAACACCTTGCTGAATACGTGTTGACTTTAACTGTGAAGGAATATCATTTATGTAACTACATTTGGCATATCTGTGACAATATTCGATAAATTCGATTGAATAATTTCGTAAAAGTCTGATCCACTTATCCGCTAAACCATAAAGTAGTGGGAGAGGCTGGAAATATCCCATAGTGCAAATTGTTTTGTTCTGATCATGTGGACCCTGAATTCAGAGTTTAAAAAGGAATACAATCCTACGAACCAAATCCATATTGCATCCATACCTTAAATAGAAGAAATACAATCCTACGAACAAAATCTATATTCCATCCATACCTTAAAGAGAAGGAAAGAAGTTTGAGAGGTTTGGGCGCCCGAAAGAAGAAACGAAACAAAAGGTAAGAGGAAAGAATGAAATGGAGGATAGGACTATAATTATACGAACAAATATCCTTCAGGATTTGGTATCTGGTGTAGGGGATCGATCATCCCTATGATCATTATAATGTTTATGTGCGTTGGTGTGTACAAATGATTTAATCTCCCTATTGTCCGAACAGCGGCTTAATCTGTAGGTGTTATTTGGACCTAATTCAGTGATGTAATACCGACCTTCCCATTGGAGGTAAAGTTTTTGGGATAACCCTACGGGTATGTGTGCGATTTGTAGGTGTACATAATCTATGCTAATGCTAATCTATGCTACTACTACTATTACTGTTAGACGATTATAAAACGTTTTATATCAGCATGTAGTTCTTGGTTTCTTTATTTTTATTTTATGTTATTTTACTCTTTTTTGGTACTATTTTATTTTTATTTTTATGTTGCATAACAGCAGCAGAACATATTTATCGGTGACTACGGTTATTATTTTGCTTCAGCAAAGTGTGGTGAAAAGATCTCTCATTAATATGGATAGTACTAATTAACCAATATTGAGTTTATCTTCTTATTGCATAAATAATATCATTAAATACATGTGACATTGAGATAAAGGAGTTTGCTTATAGAACCTTAGAAGAATTTGGTATTAATCAAGAGTAATAAAAGTGAAAATTTTAGTGTTGTGTTAGTCCTACTCTAATAACCATAATGTATGTTCACTTGTAATCAAAGCTTGACCTGTGTGTGTGTGTGTGTGTGTGAAATAAAAATTGCATTTAATCTAACCTAGGAGCAATACGTGAAAAGCATTGAAATCGTAAAACTGATTTGACATGGTCTAGTGCATCATTGAAATCGTAATACTGAGCGTGTATTACTGACGTTACCAAAGACGTACGAAAAGAAATGTATCGCCGTTATCGTTTAAAAAACAACTTGACACAGACGTTGATCGTATGCAGGGCAATAGCTGCTCAAAAATTCAATATTCAGGGCAATAGCTGCTTCACAAGTTCAATATGCAGGGCAATAGCTGCTTACAAAACTACCATAAAGTATACAGTCATATGAGTTCATATGAAACACGTGAGAGAAAATCTCAATAATATTACCGAACAACTTTGAGCTGACAAAGTAAACAACATCTGTATCAATATGTTTGAAACGGTTAAGCGGAAATTACTATTCTCGTTAAGATAGATGCATATGGTAAGACTTGGTTCCATATGCTAGTAGTAAACGTATATACGGTGGTTTCAAAATTCAGTACGAGCAAGTTTGATTTTTTGATATAAATGCTTAGTGTATGGAATGAACCTTTGAGGTTCATACACACTTTCAGTAGTAGAAATCTTAGCAACTATGACATATGTTACAGAAGTAGGCATACAAAAATTATATACTCAATGAAAAATTAAATATAGCATAATTTAGATTAGTTTTTGTTAATTGTATGAAATTCACGCACTAACTCTCAATTTGTAATTACAAAAATAAACAAAGATATAGCAAAAACGTACCTTTGTAAGAATTACCACAATCCAGAAATATTCTGCATATGAACTAATAGTAAACAATACACCTATTGTGGGTGATACTCAAAGAGTTCATAATGTTAAAGGTGAAGTCAATTACACCAGAACTGTCAATGCTGCTGTCGTTCATCTAAGGATATCGTAGATGTCGCTATTGGACTCATGAAAATCTGTTTACGGCACGGATAGAGGTAATTCACCCTGGGTTGTAGATAGGTCAAATTCGGGGCTGGACTAGGTTCTGTATGCATTCGGGACGTCGTAGTTTCAGATACTAGCTGAGATTTTCAGTCGTAGTCTGCGTAGGATCAAAGGAACCATAATCGAATGGAGTGTGAGTCACTAAAACTGGGCCGGGCGTTGATAATGGCGTATACATGGTTACTGTTCTAGGCGAGGCGAGGGCATAGCTGAGTGGCATGAAGTCTACTGGTCGCAAAGGTTTTCGTGCGAGTCTCTCTCGTAGATTCTATTTGTTCGATGTAACACCTGTATTCTCTTAATTCGTCCGTCATTTTGCTGTTTATTCTCCACTAATTGATATGTAAGAAAATGTTCATTATGTAAGAAACGTTCTTTGTGCAATTTTTATTTCTTAACATAACCTTCTTCGCATTTCTTGCTATGAAAAGGAATCTTCGGATCTGGATCGAAGAGAAAGGGAGAGAAAAGAGTGGTCTTTTTAAGAATAAGGTGTCACTTAATAATGGTACATCCTTGGGGAAGCTCAGGCAGCAAGAGGTAGCGGAGATCGCTGTAAATACAGACAAATACTCTTCTCTGACTGGCACTTTAACGACTGAAGTTTTCAGATAGGTTCGGTCTTATATATTCCGAAATGACGTGGAATAACTACGTGTCCGATTCCAAATGCCTGTTCTGATTTAATTATTGTAAAGAAGCTATCGCTTTTGCTCAATAACTTGTCGTATCTACGTTTCCAAATCAAAATGTCCATTTCGAGTTAATTATTATAAAGAGGTTATCGCTTTTGTTCAACTCTTAACATGGATTATGGCCAATTTTGGTAAATCGTTTTTTTTTTGTTCCACTCGTGACATGGATTACTTACCACTCGTAACATAGAGTAATAGTTAAAAAGAAAACGAGACCTGATTTGTTTAGCTGACTAATTTCGTTACATCGAAAGGAAAGCGAGTAATTCGTTTATTGTTATGAATTCTGAACCCGGCTTTTTATGATTACATTTGTGAAAAGCAGCTTCTATGGTAAGTTTGTTTTTATGACATTCAAGATATGAAATTGAACAAGGTTATTTAATTTTGTAGCTAATCTCAATTTGTAAGGAACAATGATTCGTTCAGTTGAAAAGAAGCAAATATATCGTTTATTGTTATGAATTCTGAACCAATCTATTTAGGATTACGTTTGTGAAAAGTGGCGTCTAAGGTAAATCGATTTTTTATGACATCCAAGCTATGAAATTGAACACGATTATTTAATTTGTAACTAATCTCAATTTGTAAGGAACAACATATTCCTATATACGTTTTAATTTCTCTACTCAAATTTGATATTCTAATACACACAATTTCTAGATCGATTTTTTTTTATCGTCACTGATATTTTAATTTCTGTGCGAATTTCGCGTTTCTCAGGCAGTTAATTTTTCAGCGTTTGTATTCAAAGCCACCACTGCCGTATCTTTTTGGATATCTCTCCAACCATCCATCGTTTTCTCCCCGTTTATTAACCTCCTGCCTGAACTTTATGGTTATTACACGGTAAGTGTTGCCATGAGTGCAGCCTGGCAAGCCACTGCAACTGACCTTTCTTGTTCAACAAGAGAAATGAGCATTGATCTTATAACATATGCAACGCAACTGTTTTTAATGGTGTTACATTACGACATATGCAACGCAATTGTTCTCAATAATGTTACATTACGAAATTTGCAACGCAACTTTTCTCAGTACTGTTAAATTACGACATATGCAACGCAACTGTTCCCAATGCTGTTACATTACGACATATGCAACGCAACTGTTTTCAATACTGTTATATTAATAGCATACGCAACGCAATTTTTCTCACTATTGTTTACGTCAATACATATACAAGGCATCTGTTCTCAATACTGTTACGTTACGACATATACAACGCAACTGTTCCCATTACTGTGATATTACGACATATGCAGCGCAAGTATTTTCATTAATGTTACGTTAGTAACATGTGCAACACAACTAAATTCAATATTGTTATATTAAGACATAAGCAACACAACTGTTCTCAATACTGTTATATTATTAGCATGCCCAACGCAACTATTCTCAATACTGTTACATTACGGCATATGAAACGCAACAGTTTTCAATACAGTTACATTACTAGCATACGCAAAGTAACTGTTCTCACTATTGTTTACGTCAATACATATACAAGGCATCTGTTCTCAATACTGTTACTGTGACAAATTGGCGGCGTGCAAACCACACCAACCTCTTTCACTACGGTTCGTTGCTAGGGAATGACCATCGCGGTGTAGTTTACCCAGTATGGATAGATAGAAAGAAGAATGCAGATCACTGAACAAGTATACTGAAGAAATAACAAAACGAGACCCCTTTCAATGAACAAATATAAAATTTAATCAGTTTATCAACAAAATTTAAAATGAAAAGAAATCAATGACTTGGTTACAAAAGAAGGAAAATGGTACTAACATGTACTCAAATAAAAAGACAATACAAATTTCTTTAAATGTAAAATTACTTTCCACGTTAATATACTTTCTTCATTGCCAATGAGATGTGACTTTTGAGTGCAACGATGAGAGATTTCATCACCTAATTTATGCGGACATCAAGACTTCCGTTCGTCCCTGCTCTGCCGATCTTTGTCTAGCTGTTTTGTCTTGGACTCTTGTCTGTCGAACTCTGACTTAACAATCGTCTCTAGACTTAGATTTCTGCGTAGAATTTGTTCTGGTCCTGTGATTGTTCAGGAATTTCTCATGTTAATCCAGGAAAGCTCTTTCCTTCAATAAATAAAATGTCTCGCAATAGACAATAGGTCACATTCTCAGGTATATCTGTATTTTTACATTAATTCGGCTCAGAAACAAAAGGCATAAATTATGCTGCAGTAACTCATTGCTTCCTAACTGTTATGTTTACATAAACGGTCAATGCTTGTCCTGACCTTAATTCGGATCACGCTAGGGATGGTCAATTAAATTCGACTCAGTCGTATGAACCCGTATGTAACACCCCCATGACTTCTTACTCTGTTAAGTTACATATGGCTTAGACCTCGAGATCTAACTATTCTAAAATAGTTTACTCGACCAATTAAATATTACAAACTAGCATATAGATATACACTTAAGTGATCAATTAAATTTTACAAACTAGTATATGGTATACATGTAATGTTAGGTCATACTCATTCTAAACAGTTAATCCATAAACTATGAAACATTACATCATTCCTTAAGCTTAATTCATTTAAATTCCTAATCACTCCTATGTATTCAAGATTCAATTACATGCAATCTTCTCAACTAATCTAATGAAATTTGAATTACATTCAATCTTACCAATTCTCCAAATGAATTGATAATTAGAAAATCAAAGAATAAAATGTCATGACAAACATTTCACTAAAATCCTGTAAAATGAAATCATGCATACATACATCATATCAAGAATACATTTGAAATAGATCAACAAATGAAATAACATATTAAAATCGGGAAACTAAGATTGCGTACCTTTTGCTGTTTCTTTATTCGTTTTCCACGAATCTCACGTATAGTCCGTCTCCTAACTGAGACAACTATCTGGCCCCTTACTCTATAATTAAAACGTACTTTTTACGAATTCAAATGTAGAGTTTGCCTACTCGCTGAGGCAAACCTCCCGCTTTACTGCCAACTCACGAGATAACGTCTTACACGCTCTTCCAGGAATCGTTTAACTTTCATTGCGAAAGATTAAAGACTGCTGAATTTTCCTAAAGTAAAACCTTTAATTTCTTGCAGAGTAACGCCTATAAATCCATATTAACCAATCGGAATAGACTGTATCCTAAACCTGTTCCGTAGAATTTTTGGATTGACAAGACAACTAAACAACTAATCATGCCGTAATTAACATTACTTTGAACAATCATCTATAGACAGCTCCCGCCCTCTAACCCGTCGATTTTGGGAAAGGGTCTTATGTCATTCTCTTGTACCATCTGACTCAGTCATGTTACGTCGGCTAGAACGAATTCCCTTTTGACGTTCAGAGATGAAATGAAAATAATCATCTATCTCTAGCCCTTTCTACTTTAATTAAGTTGACTTTGACACAATTCCTTTAACCAAAGCTTCTAAGAGTTTTCAAAATTCGACACATCACAGTTACGTTACGACATATGCAACGCAACTGTTCCCATGACTGTGATATTACGACATATGCAACACAACTGTTCTCAATACTTTTACAAATTCTAGTATATGCAATGCAACAATTCTTAATACTGTTTATATTACGATATTTGCAACGCAACTGTTCTCAATGATGTTACATTATGACATATGCAACGCAACTATTCTCAATACTGTTACATTATTAATATATGCAACGCAAACGTTGTCAATAATGTTACATTACGACATATGCAACGCAATTGTTCTCAACACTGTTCCATTACGACATATGCAACACAATTGCTCTCAACACTGTTCTGTTATGACATTTGCAACGCAACTATTCTCAATATTGTTTTATTACTAGCATACGCAACTCAACTGTTCTCAATACTGTTTACATTACAACATAAATATGCAATAATCAATAATGTTACATTACTAGAATTCGCAACGCAACTGTTGTCAATACTGTTTACATTACGACATATGTAACGCAACTGTTCTCAATAAAGTTAAATTAAGACGTATTCAGCGGAAGTATTCTCATCACTGTTAAATTGGTAACATTTGCAACGCAACTGTTCCCAATACTGTTACATAAAGACATATGCAATGCCACTGTTCTAAAGAATGTTATATTACTAGCATGCCCAACACAACTGTTCTCAATACTGTTACATTACGACGTATGCAACGCAACTGTTCTCAATAATGTTTACATTACGACGTATGCAACGCAACTGTTCTCAATACTGTTTACATTACGACATATGCAACGCAACTGTTCTCAATACTCTTACATTACAAGCATATGCAGCTCAACTGTTCTCAATACTGTTTCATTACGACCTATCCAACGCAACTATTTTCAATACTGGTATTTCCTAACATATGCAACGATACTTTTCTCAATACAGTTGCATTACCACATACGCAATGTAACTGTTCTCAATAATATTACATTACGACATATGCAACAAAACTGTTGTCGATACTGTTACATTATTAACATATCCAACGCAACTGTTCTCAATAATGCTATATTACGATATATGCAACATAACTATTCTCAATAATGTTAAATTACTAGCATACGCAACCGTTCTAAATACTGTTTACAATAGGACATATGCAGCACAACTTTTCTAAATACTGTTATATTACGACATAAGGAACGCAACTAGATTCAATACTGTCATATTACTAGCATGCGCAACGCAACTGTTCTCAATACTGTTTACATGAGAACATACGTAACGCAACTATTCTCAATACTGTTGCCTTACCACATATGCTAAGCAACTGTTCTTAATACTGTTATATTATTAGCATATAGAACGCAACTGTTCTCAACACTTTCAGATTACGACATATGCAACGTGAATGTTCTCACAACCGTTAAATTACGTCAAAGGCAACGCAACTGTTCACAATGCTGTTCCATTACGTCATGCAACGCAACTGTTCTCGATACTGTTACATTACTAGCATATACAGTTCAAGTTTCTTTTGAGCAAGAAAAGTAAAAACATTAAAAATGACAAATTCACGGAAGCTATAGTTACATGACGAAAATCAACTGAAAATTCTAAATGAACAAAAGTCTTACTGATTGGTTACTGGAGCTTTTGGCTGCTTCCAGTCGATGTGGGCCGTCTACTTTGAAACAGCATTGGACTCTAGGTTATGGAAGTTATAAGTAGTGAATGTAAAAGTTGAGAAATAATGGACTGAATACTGAAATATGCTGTACAGAACCCTCCCCAAAAGGATTCTTTAAACGACCGTTATATATGAGCAGCAACAAATGCCATTATCTGTAAACGATCGATATGTCCAATCTTTGACCACGTCTCCTATTCAGTGTGTTTTGAATATATGACTTAAGTCAAAACTACAAACATTCCAAAACATGTTGGCAGCTGGCTGACTATTGGACTGCATAAACTGTAAAAAATTCAAATTAGCTAAATCATCTACAAACCAATTTATACTAGAAGCGTAACTCAGAGAAATCATTCAGTATGTATGCTTCATAACGTTGTTTATACATCCACCAGGCACATATCTGGGTGTGGGTGTTTAGTTTTGGATTTTTAACGTAGCTTTAACAACAAGTTTTCAGTCATATCGTTACGATGTCTGCAGCTTGGCAGTATATAGCGATGTCTAGCATTGGGTCATTATGTCGCTGACATGTAGAATCATATCCAATACAGTCACATTATCCTGACACCAAGCCAACCAGTCATAACACGAACCTAACAATGCTGAACGCCTAGCAAGGCAGCAGTTAGTACCTTTTTTATAAGTATTTGGTTTGACTCAGCACGGGTTCGAAACCGTGATCTGCCGTATCCGAGGAGGACGCTGTAAACTCTAGGCCACCGAGGCTGTACCACCCAACATGAAAGCCATAGATACATGCCAGTTCTTGATGTGAATTTAATGTAAAATCAGTGCAGATCTTTAGGTTGGTTCCTACGCAATTCCATTGTATGTTCTCTTCATTTTAAAATATGGTTTCTTGACTTAGTACGAACTTTCACTAACTATTAACACACACACGCACACACACATACACATTCACGACATTATATAACAGTGGAGATGTTGATTTTTGGGAGGCAAATAGGTAATAATGCCAGTTTATTTTAATCCTGATTGAGCCAAACTAGCATGCAATGCACACAATTTTCGCATTATCTTGTCTCTAGATTTGCTGATTTATTCCCAGATCCCTTGTGCATTGATGCGGTTTGTACAATACAGACTGTGCATAGAATGAAGTTTGCGTTTGTGAAAAATAATTAAAACAGTTTAAAATTCAGAACAGGAACGCTGTGTCTTGTAAGAAAGCAATCAATTAAACCGCCTTTTGATTTTATTTACTCATAAAATGTCCTTATAAAAATTAAGCTCTTCTGACAGTTTTAAAGGTTGGGCATTAACTTAGTTTATAATCAAATCGTAAATTATTTATCGGAAATAATGGAAGAAGTGACTATGCATATTCATAATTAATAGATTTATCACGCATACTCCCGATTACTAAATTTGACACTGGCAGACATGACATTTACACAGAACTGAAATCTCGTCTGTATTAGGGAGGTAGAAATATAAATGTATTTCTTGATATATTGTTGTTTTTTATCAATTTCATACTTTGCAATGCTAAGACTCTCGCATCTAGTGGTCCATTTCTCCGTGGACCTTGAAACAATTACTTTGTACAGTTTACATGAATAAAACAACCAGTATACACAAATAAAAAATAAAATAAATTTATATTTTGTTTAAATTCTCTTTCAAATGATGTTAGCTTTATATTGTGGTGTTTATGTTGGTTTTCTGCTAGATTCATTCTTGGTACCTGTCAACTACACGTTATGTTAATAACCTGGTGTGTTTCATACTAAATTCTCACGTGACACATTTGACCAGCGAAAGAAGGAAAAATATAATTTTCAACTTCAAGGTAAGTCTTACAGCTAATACCTCCTATATACGCCCATGCCTGTCATTAGTATCACATCTACTCCTTAGAAATAATGACTGAGAAAGTAGTAAAGTGAAATGAGGGTTTTGGCCCACCACCACCCTCCCACACCTCCTCCCCCACCCCCGCCAAACCCCTCATTTCCCTATACTACTACTATGTAGACAGATATTTTGTAACCAGACAAAACAACAGGTGTTGGAATGCCATAAGCTCTGTCAACAGAAGTGACGAATTTGTTAGAACAGCGTATGTGTGGAATATGATTATTCTAAAAACGGCAAATAGATTTTACCACAAATTTTTTATCAGATAACAGGATGAAAATTAAACTGTGCATTAGAACGTTTCAGTTAACAAGGTGGAAATTAAACTAGCATTAGAATGAAAATGATATTATTTTAGTTATATTATATCTTAAGTTTAGATAAAATTTTATGTTACTCATATTTTTTGTGATATTTTTTTTCATACTTACTAACCCTCATTGGTAGAATATCTGTTAACATATTGTCAATGATACGAAATTCACGTAATAAATCATCCATATTATATTTAACTCCTCGTAGGTAAGACCGGATCTGATCAAGTAGTTTCTTGTAAGTTTTAATTGATGTTAAACAACCATGCTTCTTTATCAAAAGTCTTGGTTCTACTTTTTTACACGCCGCTGTAAGTGAAACACCAATAGCGGATATGATTAACAAAAAAGGATTTAATGATACCCCACTTGAAATTATACCAGAACTGGTCATTAACAAGGGTAGATATGATATTACTCGAAGGATCTTGTTGTAGTATTTGTAACATTTTTTTACACACCAAAGTTTTTTATGATAATATTTATAGTATTGTATTAGTGCGTCTACATCTTGTTTTGGAATATCTTTTGAAATATGATTGAAATCAACTATACTTCTTTTCATTATAATATTAGTTTACATAGTCCTATGTTTGGGTAATCAAAATAAAAGATTGTTGTTCAGCTATAAATTCCAAACACCAGAAAAAATTCGCTAATTTTAAAGTTTTATCAACTGGTTCAAGTACAAATTTTTGTTCAGAATTTTGGTTTATTATTACAGATAATACTCCAGATGAGTCATCATTTAGATGAGGAGAAAGATATTTGGTAGATATTCTAAACTTTGCACTGCTAAGCACTGACAATCTATACACACCAGTAACTTCTGCAAAATATTTAATAGAATTATTTTTTGGTGTCCACCTAGTATAACCGGATGCAACAGTATACACAATATTTTTAATTTGTTTGTGAGGCATTTTAATCATATTCGTTTTCTCAACAATATTAGGAATTCCACTAATAATATCATTGAGTTTTGTGTTAATATCATTGAGATTTGTGTTAATATTAGCGAGTGTAATGCTAACATTTGATGGATTTCCAAAAAATTCATCTCTAATTTTGTTTATGTTTCTGCGAAAACTTAAAAATGTGTTCACGTGACCGGTAAAATCAGTTTTGAGCGCTGTGATTTCATTAGTAATTGAAGCGTCCCAATCATTGACGTATTTTTTAGTGACAGCATCCCCATCCTCAGTTGGGTTTCCAAGATCTGTAATCTTGTTTTGTTTCATAACAATATTTCCACTTGGATTTCGTACAACTACATCTGACAGTTTTACGTTACTCGTCTTTAATCGTCCTTCTTTATCCTGGAAAATGACAACTTCATCTGGATCTACGCTGGTAATATTTAGTAAATTATTTATTTCATTTTTGAGCCGATCAAGAGTTGCATATTTGGATAAGTCACCTTGCTAACCTTTTGTTGATAAATCTGATAGTGTTCCAAATTTTGTATAGTAGCTCATTGTTTACTGTCCTAGATAAAATTATCAACACTAGTTTAATATTATATAAAATGGCAAAATCGTTGATATTAAACTTTGATACAGAGAGACTAGTGAAGCATAAACATAACAATGAACTTCCTGATTGTCATTATCTTATTGTTGGGCGAACTGGATCGGGGAAAACAAATTTACTTATGAACTTGCTTTTTGGTGATAATTTTAACTACGATAGAGTTTATATTTACACAATCAATCCACAGCAAGATAAGTATGAGTTATTAAGTGAGTATAATGAAAAACTTCGTGATGATCTTAAAGCTGGCGAAGATTTTTTTTTATAATTAGGCAGCCAGAAGATCTTATTCCAGTCAATCAACTTGATGCAGATGAACATAAGATAGTAGTTTTTGATGATATTCCGCTAAATAACATGGAGATGAACAAAATAAGATCATATTTCTCACTGTCACGTAACAGTGTAATTCTATTTATCTCGCTCAAGGATTTTATAATGTTGACAGGTTTATTAGGCGAAATACGGGTTGTTTTATTTTATTTCCAGGACTGGATAATGTTGACGTTAGAAATATTGCAAGCGAGCAATGCGGTGGCGTGACAAAAGATAAGTTTATTGAACTTTACCGTAATGCTACAAAAGATAAATTTAACTTTTTCTTGTTTGATAAACTTACAAATGATCCAACTAAAATGTTTCGCTGTTGTATTGACACTTACTTACAGTAAAGCGTTTCAATTTTATAAAATTTATAATTATAATAATGGACAAACGAGCAAGATACAGACAACACATAGAAGACCTAAAAAAACTTGCTCAATCTCAGGCATCACTTAAGCAAAAAGTACAAGAAGCGCGACGTGGGCAAGTAACTGCTACAGAAACAACAGCTACAATTTTCAAGCCGGTTACTGAAGCATTATTAGGTAAACAACCTGAAACTAAACCACTGTCAGAAGAAGAACTTAAACAACTACAGGAAAAAGGTTTGGTTGGTATTGTTAGAGAACAACAAGAAGCAGCTGCTGCAAAACTTGTTACTAGATCTGATGAAGAAAAAAGAAAACTGATTGAGGCACTTACAGCAAATATAGCTGATCCTGCGGTTAGACAAGCTGAAACAGATCGATTGATAAACAATCCACTGGAACTTGAGCGAAGATTAGCAGAGTTAACAACGCAAGGAATAACAAATATTATAACAAGTTTATCAGGAGATATAAAAGATATCAAAGAGGAGCAACAAAGAGTTGGTGAGCTTACTGTAAAGTTTATGGAAGTTGGAGATCAAAGACTTTATTTTATAAAAAAAGCAAATGATGAGATAAAAGGTAGTGAATATGATGACTTTTTAAACAAAGAAAATATAAGTGATATTAATAATATAAGCAGGTGGACTGATGTAGAATATCAAGTATTAATCGATAGATTAGATGTAATATTTAAAGATGGAGCTGATGCTAAAGATGAAATAAACACGGTTACAGAAATTGATGATATGCTTCCACTTTATAATAGAATGAGAAACGGTGTCATTGCTCTCACGTTTAAAAAAACAGCAGAAAGTGGTAGACCAAAACCTTTCGGTAAAGGGTGGAGTTTTAAAAGGAAATTTTATACACTTGATAAATCTCGTATACAAAAATGTAGAGTAAGAACAGGAACTGGTGTAAAAGTATTTACTTCAACTACTGAAATGATAGGTAGATTAATGTTATTAATATCATCAAAGGAAGCTGGGAATGTTAGTGTTGAACTTGATAATGAAATCATTGACATACTTGATCATCTAAGATCGAGTGAATTATTAACATCTGATGAATATGAAACTTTACACCGCGACTTAATCGCGGCGACTTAGTTTTGTAAAATGATATAATATTAAAGGAATGCAAACAACATTATTACTAAACTCTAGTGAGTCTACAGAAGATAGCGCAAATTTTTCAGTAAATTATATTCCACCTATCCAACTAGATCCTACAAAACAATATGAAATTGGATTAATTTCTTGTACTTGCTGGAATGCGATACCTAACGTGAAAAATGATGTTAACGATGAAATGTATTTTACTATGATTACAACATCTCCAATATCTACAACAAAAAAAATAAAAATTCCGCAAGGAGCTTATAATATTGAAGATCTAAACAAGACGATCAAAGAGCTCATAACAAAAGCTGACGGTGTGGCTGATAATTTTGAATTAGCAGCAAATTATAACACATTGCGAACTAGGATAACTTTGAAAAATATAGCAATCAATCTTGAACAAAGAGAAAGAAGTATTGCACAACTGTTAGGATTTACTGAAAAAACTTACACTGCACTTGATCAGCCTATTACATATGACAGTGAACTGCCAGCAAATATAACAGAAGTAAATACAATATTAGTAAATTGCTCTATTGCTTCTGGCTCTTATACATCAAAAGGTAGCAAAGGTCAAACGATTTACAGTTTCTCACCAGAAGTCCCGCCAGGTTCTCTCATGCAAATAACTCCACGACATATTATATATTATCCTTTAAACGTTGAAGATCAAATATCAAGTATAAGGATGCAGTTGACAGATCAATCAGGAAAACATGTTAGTAATGAAGTTGTAACTTATTATTTACATCTACGCGAGCAAAAGTAAAAATTATGCAACATCAAATATAATGAAACAAAGAAAAAAGTTTATCGAAGAAAAATAGTAGAAGGATTTTTTGGAAATATATTCACTAAAGTTATTGAAGGTATTCCAGGACTAGCACGTAAAGTTGCACCAATTGCTATTGACGCTGGTAAAGCTTTTGCAACTGGGGCTGCATCTGCCGCTGGGACTGCGGTGGGACAAAAAATAGCTGATAAAATAAAAGGTGATCCACCGACTGCATCTGAAATAAAACAAGTTATCTCAGAAATCGCTCCAACAAAAGAAACTCAAAAAGCTATGATAACAACAAAAAAAAATTATTATCACCAAAGGGCGAGCAGATCATACAAAAATTAATATCTAAAGTAACAGTGCCGCAATAAAATTTTGTATAATCTAATAAAATAAAATGTCTGTTAAAAATTATCTCGACTTAACAGAAACTTATGACATCGACAACGATGTGACAGAATTCGAGTTTGTTGAGTACCTTGATGAAAATTCTAACGAACCAAATAAAACTGGTATTAGAACCTTTAACACCAGAGACGAAGATGTATTTCTACTGCCACATAAGGCTATGTTAGAAGTTCGTGGTCAGATTATGACAGTAGCCAATCCACCTGCTGCATTTGCAGTTGGAACAGAAGTAGCTCTTTTAAATAACGGCTGGTGTTTATTCAAAAGTGCTAGATATCAGCTGGCCAATCAAACTATAGAAGATATTTCAAGTCATCTACAAGTTGCAAGTACAATTTTAAATATTATTTCGTTTTCCGACGATTACTCGAGATCAACTGCAACTAATATGATGTGGTTTAAAGATACTGGACGAGGTATAGCTGAATCAACAGAATTTTTAAAGAGAGGCGCTATAGTACATGGAGCTAATGCTGATGAAAATGCTGTAATTGTGAGAAACTTTCTCATTGCTAATGCTGCTGCACTAGATATTGTCGCACCTGCTGCAGATGCTAATGCAAACGCTACAAGAGTTTCTCTTACAGCAGCTTTTAATAATCTAAATATAACGCCACCAGGAGCAGCTGCAGACGGTACTGCAATGTTAAATTTACTTCTTAACACACTTGACGTGAGAAATCCACGTTATAACGAAGGCTTTGCTAGGCGAAGAAAACTTGCAGCAGGATCACGTCAAATTACAATGATGCTTCCGCTAAGCACAATTTTCGGCTTTTGTCGCGATTATGATAAAGTATTTCGCGGAGTAAAACATACGTTTATTTTAGATCGAGCAGACCAAAACGATTGCTTGTTTAGATCTGGAGGGGCTGATGTACAGTTTATCATAAACAAACTCGCTTTGTGGATGCCACGTATAACACCATCAATCACTAAAATGTCAGAATTAAATAGTACGCTTGATAAGCATACAAACAGAATTTACTTTAAGCAGCATAAAATATATCAGACAGCGGTTCCAAATACTACTGACTACACATGGAGGGTCACAACAACATCAAGCGAACAACTGCCGAGAAATATCTTTGTCGTATTTCAACAGCACGCTGGACGAGGAAACCAACAACAAAATAATGCAATATTTGACCACGCTGATGTCAGACGAATATACACTAGATTAAATTCAAAGCAAGATCCAGAACGAGCTATCGAGTGCAATTTTGCTGATGACGTTAATAAAAATATTTCTCGACCGTACATGTACCTGCTTGACGCAATGCAAAAATATCAAGATGTTGAAGATGGAACTCAAATATCAGCAGAGGAATTTCGTACGCTTTATCCTATATTTCATTTTGATGTTAGTAAACATAACGAGCGAGCTGTAGACAGCACAGCGGATATTGAAATTACCTGGACACTTGGGGCGGTTCCAGTAGCGCCGTTGTACGTATACGCATTAGTGATTAGTGATAGATTTATCACGGTAGATTCTATTGGAGGTAAAATGACAGTTCAAGTTTAATCTACAGTTGTTATATAAAATGGCAAGGTATATTGTAAAAGAAGTGTATTTGACTGATGGCCAAGTTAAAAAATTAGTAGCTGCTATTGCAAAGCGAGAACAGGTATCATTAAAAATCAATCCTAATATTTCTGATGGTGTTTTAACAAAATTAATGCTAACAAAAAATCAAGTAAAGAAGTATGATCGTAAAAAAACTTTTGTTTTAAATTTGAGTGCTGCACAAATGACAGCGATGGCAAAAGAAGGTGGTTTTCTTGGTCCGGCATTATCAGTATTAACTAGTACAATAATACCTAAAATTTTGCCAGTCTTAGGCACATTAGGACTAGCAGCAGCGTCTGGAGCAATATCTGGCGCAACGAAGAAAGCAGTCGCAGGTAATGGTATCATTCGTGGAAGTGGAATAAAAAAATTGTAAATTTTATGTAAATAATATATTATAATGCCACAAAAGAAAAAGAAATCACCAACAACAAAAAAAAAAGAAAACAAAAAAAAACAAAATCACCAACACCAAAAACAAAATCACCAACACCAAAAACAAAATCGCCAACACTAAAATGCAAATGTATATGCAATCAAACAAAACAAGGAGGAATTATTCCGTTCGCTCCACTTTTGGCGGGACTAGCGGGAAGTCTGCTGCCAAATCTTTTAGGAATCGGACGTGGTCTAACATTACCAGGAACTCGTCGACCCCGTTGAGTAATTTTGATATCATTGATAAGTTAAAAGCGGTTCCTGGATTTCACGGAGTTTATTCTAAAGATGAGCTCGCATCAATAAAATCACCATCAGCTGTAAGTTCGTGTGTTATTAATATACAAGATTTCAATGACGGATCCGGCACACATTGGGTAGCAGTTTATAATAATAATTATTTTGACTCGTTTGGACTTCCTCCAAGCGATGTAATAAAAAAGTATATGAACAAAAAATTTAAAAAGATATATTATTCATCAAATCAACTCCAACCTGTTGGAACATCTGCTTGTGGATATTATTGTATTATGTTTATCCAACAGATGAGCAGAAATGTTAATTTTTTAAAATTTATTTTACAGTTTGACAAGCAACCTTCTCACGCTAATGATGAAATCGCAATTAATTTTATCTAAACTTACAAGTATAATAATGTCAACATACTGTCTCAAGTGTAGAACTAAAACAGAAAATATTAATGAAACAACAGAAAAAACAAAAAACAACAGGATAATATTAAAAAGTTTTTGTGTAGTCTGTGGAAAAAGAAAAAATACATTTTTAAAGAAAACGTCTCTAGCGACAGTATCCTCAGAGATGTCACCAGCGAAAAATTCGCTCGGATCTGGCTACCCTAATATTATTTTAGTCGACGATTAAAAATATAGAATGATATGCAACTGTGATTCTGACAGAGATTTGTGTCTTGAACAAAATAAAATTGTCGCATTCTGTCAATGTTGTAACAACAGAGAAATAATAGGGTCAGGTATAGATATACATAAAATTATTGGAAAATTGCCAAAACCAAAAGGCGGTTGGACATTGCCAGGTCATCGGTATACTGGTCCGTGGAATCCGCTAATCCAACAACTAGATGAAAACGACAATCCGTTGCCATGCCAAGAGCCTTATAATCAAGTGGATGCAATAGCAATGCGTCATGATATCTGTTATCGTGATCATGAAAACTCAAAATTAGATTGTGATAAAGTAATGTTAGACGAATTACGTGATATGAAGCCAATAAATCTACGAGAACGTTTTGATAGAAAATTTGTTCAGGGAATGATTGGAGCAAAATATAAACTCGGACTCGGAGAGTCTCGACTTGGAAAAAAAGTATACGATGATCTTGCAGTCGAGCTGCACAGACCTAAAAAAAAAAAGTTTCCACGACGTAAAGTTGTCGCTAATGGTGTAGATGATATCTGGGCAATAGATTTGGTGGATGTATCTAATCTAGCTCAGTTTAATGTTGGCGCTGATGGCGCTCCAAAAAGGTATTTGTTTAATGTTATAGATGTTTTTAGCAAATATGCTTTCAGTGTACCTGTTTCGGATAAGACAGGGACTTCAATGACTGATGCGCTAAGACAAATAATAACGAGTGTAGAAAGAAAACCAAATAAAATCTGGACTGATCACGGATCCGAGTTTTTTAACAAAAAGTTTGAACAGTTTCTAGAACAAAATAATATAAAAAAATATGTTACAGGAAACGAGGGTAAAAGCGTTGTTGTCGAGAGATTTAATCGCACGCTAAACGAAAAATTACACAAACATATGACAGCTAAAAACACCAACAGGGACATCGATGACCTTTCTCAAATCGTAGGTGAATATAATAACACGAAACATCGAACCATCAAAATGACACCTAAAAAAGCTGTTAAAAATCCGATATTAGCAAATGAAAACATGTACCGCAGACATAAATTTAAGGTTGGTGATAAAGTTAGAATTTCTTTGATGAAAAAGGTATTTGCAAAAGGATTTACTCCAAACTGGAGCGAAGAAGTATTTGTAGTTGATAAGGTACTTCTAACAGTACCTGTAACGTACGTTTTAAAAGATCTGGCAGGGGAACCGATCGTAGGTAGTTTTTATGAACAAGAACTACAGAAAACTGAGCAGGATGTTTTTGTTATCGAGAAAGTGATTAGAAAAAAAGGGGATAAAAGTTTAGTCAAATGGCGTGGGTATAGCGAAAAATTTAACAGTTGGATCCCATCCAAGCAGATTATGATATAATGCTATTATAAATTAACTCATACTTTTGTTTGACAGATTTACATTTTACTGGTTTACATAACGATATTAGATACTGCTTACGATCGTTAGAGATCGTCATTAGATTAAAAATTTTAACGAATATGAAATCGAATTTGATATTTTTCTGTCGGCCTGGAATCTTGATATTTAAGAAAGGTTTGATTAGCTGCCAAAACAGTTGTTGTTCGGCAACGGTAAAATTAAATTTTATTATTTGTTTAGCAATGTGATACTTGACATTATACCGTTTAGTTGTTGATCTGCTGTAATTTGATCTGTCAGCCACAGTGACTATTTCACCATCATCATCAGATTCATTGTTATACAAAATATCATCTTCACTATAACCAATAGATTTGTCTATAAAATCTTTGGAAAATGTGACCTTATCGCTGGTGACTTTGTCGCTGGTGACTTTGTCGCTAGTATCTTCTTCGTAGAGTTCAGCAAGTCGTTTCATCAAGTCCATTATTATAATATATTTTTATCTAATTTATTATTATAAGATGACTGATGAGATAAAATATCACCAAAAAGTTAATATAGTAAATTACAACGAACTAGCCGAAGCCGTAAGAAAATGTTTGTTGGGTTATAGTGTTGATGTTATTGTAATGCAAGGTGATTCTCATAAAATATTAATAACAGAAGCAGAAAAAAATAAAATTAATGAAAGTGTAGTAACGACGCTAAAATTTAATCACGATGATATCATAGCATTTGCTCATAATTGCTTGACTAAAACCGAATTACAAAATATTATTCATCATCATATCTAAAACCAACCCTAGCATCGTATTCGCTTGAAAAAGTTGATTTCAATACTCCATCAGCTACAAATTTTACGACTGCGGGATTTATCTTATAATATTTCGCCGCAGCTGAAATCGATTTGAATTTAATCTCCTCATCCGTTTCGAGGTTTTTTGAAATAACAGGTTTTATTGGACATCTAAAATTAATACCACCACCTCGTCCTTTTCTTACATTTTCCTGTTGGGTAACTAGTTCTAGATTTTCCAATCGATTATCAGTCTTTACGTTATTGATGTGATTAATAACAAGACCATTGGGTATAGATCCGTTGAACACCTCGTAAACAAACCTATGACCATAATAATTAACTTGATTCGGCGATGTTCCTCTAACAGTTACTTTGATATATCCCATATTGTTCATAGTACCAAGAACTTTTTTAGTTTTTCTGATTCTAATAATACCGCGATCGTTAGCCTCGTATAAATCAAAGACAGGATGTGGCTGAAACTCATCTTGTAAGGATAAGTTTTCAATGTTGTCATCAGTGACTTTACCGTTATAATGATATACACGCTGTCCCTCTGGAATATCATCGCAGAACAACGTGTAAATAAAATCTTTTCTAAACATTGCAATCCTCTCAGCATTATCTCCCTTTACACTAATCGTAAAACCCGCTGACGTTAATTTGCCAACAGATATTCTAGTTTTGATGTTAATAACCGAACCTAATACATTTCCAGCGTATAAGTTATACTTTGGGTGAATTTGATATGCTTCTTGCTCACGTGCACTTGTCAGATTTACTGTCATTATATTATAGGTAATATTTTTTATCTTCAATTGATTTTTAGCGCATGTGCAGTGTGAGATAAAGTTATATTTTGGGTGAATTTGATAAATCTCTTGCTCACGTGCGCTTGTCAGATTTACTGTTTTGATAATATTTATCAGTTTGATAATCAAATTGTTTAGTAAATTTTAATGCAGCAAATCTTTATCACCTACTACAGACAACTGTAAAACGTGAGCTCGAAAAACACAAAAGTATTAGATTTTTTGTGCAATATCATGTTATATTTTCAAAGTTAGTTATAACGGAAGAATTAACTAACAAGGAAATTGCAGAACCTTTTATGAACGCAAAATCAAGACGTGTTTTGCTTGGGACTGATCTGTTATCACTATCTGATGACATACACCAAGAAATTTGGAAAAAATAGAGGAATTCACTCAATTAGGTTCTGGATGGAAGTTTGAAATGATCAAAGAAATATTGTTTCACACGATGAAATATAACGCATTACGAGGTAGTTCATACATCGACCTGCCACCAAAAATAAAAAGTAAAAGATGTTGTATAAACATCAAAAACGTAGATAACAAGTGTTTCCAATGGGCTGTTCTTTCCGCACTATTTCCAGCAGAAAAACACGCTGATCGCGTTGAAAAATATATCAGTCACGTGTCTATATTAAATTTTAAAGATATTAACTTTCCTGTGGCAGAAAATCAAATACCAAAATTTGAAAAGCAAAATAATGTTTCAATTAACGTTTTCGGACTAGATAAAAAAGAGGATGTATACCAGAGATATATTTCAGAAAAAGCTTCACAATCGACTATAAATTTACTGTACTACAAAAATCATTACGTTTGGATTAAAAACTTTAACGGACTAGTTGGTAAACAGTACAATAAAAATAGGAACAAAAAGGTCTTTTGTTACCGCTGCTTGCATGGTTGTACTAACAATGAAACATTACAAAAGCATTTGCAGTACTGTAGTGATGTGCAAAGAATAACAATGCCATCTAAGGGAGATAGTGTGTTACAGTTTGTCCATCATAATCACAAACTAAAAATTCCTTTCGTTATATACGCTGATTTTGAGTGTTTACTTCAACCTATACTTGGCGTAGAGAATAATCCTAATCAATCGAGTACAAGAAAAGTTCAAAATCATGTTCCGTGTGGAGTAGCGTATAGGGTAGTTTGTTGTACTGATTCGAGATTATCTAAACCGATCAAATTATATCGAGGTAAAAATCCAGCTGTTTGGCTTCTCAAGCAGTTGATTAACGAAGTTGATAATATTACTTATCGTTTGAAAAAAGTAACGCCAATGTTAAAATTAACACCTCAACAAGAATCCGCTCACGAGCAAGCAGAAATTTGTCATATTTGTGAAAAAGCTTTTGACGATGACAAAAAAGTACATGACCATTGTCATTTGACTGGACAGTATCGTGGAGCGGCTCATAATCAGTGTAATTTAAAATTTCATGCTCCAGATTTTATTCCAGTTATTCTTCACAATTTTCGAGGATATGATAGCCATATTATATTAGAAGCTTTTGGTGATCCTGATATAAAATCTCGTCTAAAACTCGATAACATCATCAAATGCATCCCAAATAATTTTGAAAAGTACATGTCAGTTACGCTAGGTAAATTGCGTTTTATTGACAGCCTGTAGTTTATGGCAGCCTCGTTAGATGAGTTAGTGAAATGTTGTAGTAAATTTGATAACCTAAGAGACTGTTTTGGAGATAAATTTAATCTACTAGCTAAAAAAGGAGTTTTTCCATACGAATACCTCGACGACTGGAGTAAATTTGATGAAACATCTTTACCTGACAAAGACAAATTTTACTCACAACTTAAAAATGAAAATATAACTGATGATGAGTACAGGTATGCACAAGATATCTGGAAAGAGTTTGATTGTGAGACTTTTGGTGATTATCATGATTTATACCTGAAAACTGACGTGTTATTATTAGCAGATGTTTTTGAAAGTTTTCGTGAAGTGAGTTATAATAATTATGGACTAGATCCTTGCTGGTATTATTCTGCCCCTGGGTTGTCATGGGATGCTTTGCTAAAGTTTAGTAAGGTAAGGTTAGAATTACTGATTGATGTTGATATGTTCAATTTTATCGAAAAAGGTATCCGAGGCGGTATTAGCGTGATAAAACAGATGTCATTATCAAACGTGGATTGTACAATTTTGATGACAAACGCTATTGTAAAAATGGGGTAGATACATTTGCCTTTGGGTATTTTCATTGTGACTAAAATTTTATCTAAATTTATAAAATAATGTTTGAAAATTTGACAATGACAAATAGCTACAATAGTAACATCAAATATCTAATGATGGACGGTAAACAATTAACAGTTGAATTTAATAATGAAACATCAGGTATATGTTTTAATGGAACACGTGACAAATTAAAACTTTCGCTCATCAGATCTGATAACAGCGAGTATTTCAATTATCTCGAACAATTGTATCAAAAGTTACTAGCGGAATTTAAAAAATTTCACAGCCCCATTAGCCAACAAAACTATACTAAACTCACAATTGATCTCGATCGGTCAAGGGTATATTTTATCAACAAAAAATATCCTCTGAACAAACCAGAAATGAAAGATTTGTTTGAGTCCCATCGCTGTGTGAGCGGTAAAGTAAAATTTAGTATCTATAGTCGTGATAGTGAAGTATTTTTAATATCAACAGTTGAAACATTAATCATTGGTAATGAGATATAAAATAATATCATTTTCATTCTAATGCTAGTTTAATTTCCACCTTGTTAACTGAAACGTTGTAATGCACAATTTAATTTTCATCCTGTTATCTGATAAAAAATTTGTGGCAAAATCTATTTGCCGTCTTTAGAATAATCATATTCCACACATACACTGTTCTAACAAATTCGTCACTTCTGTTGACAGAGCTTATGGCATTCCAACACCTGTTGTTTTGTCTGGTTACAAAATATCTGTCTACATAGTAGTAGTAAAGGGAAATGAGGGGTTTGGTGGGGGTGGGGGAGGAGGTGTGGGAGGGGGTGGTGGGCCAAAACCCTCATTTCACTTTACTACTGAGAAGTTGAGAATATATCCAACTATATTTACATTCGTAGCTTTTAGGTCATTCCTACAGTCAAATCGTATAAATAGCCGAAGTGCCCATATAGATTAGTTTTCTTCCGGATAAATTTCTGACCAATAAAATTTGTATTTTTCTGTACCTTACTGTGCTCAATAACGCAGAAAGTATTTATATCACGGACATGACCGGACTGGTTTAAAATAATAACCGTGTCTGAAATGATGCAAAACGAGATCAGGAACAGAGTTCAGTTTTCAAGGCTCCTCTACGGGTATAAATCATTCATACTGCATGAATTATTTCTAACGCCTAGATTTAGTCGTTAGGGTCCTGGATTCTCGATCAGACGTAAGCTTGTTCCAATCCTACCATATGGTCAGCCCGGGTCCGCTACCGTGATTTGTTCTGGGCAAATAAATTTACTTCAAGTGTCTCGTAACTAAATAATCGTCTTTATTCTGTTACAAGCCAAGGGTCTTTGCTTGACCAAGCAGTGTCAAAACCCTGTCGCGATTCATAAGTCATAAGTTTACCTCAAATTTCCAAAGACTTCTATACAACTGAAGTTGTAAGTTGGAAAGCCCGACGTGTCCACTCTATACCTAAATTTTACTCTAATCAATGCAAGACAACATTATTCACAACGTGTCAATTATTCATCAGCCGCACATCCGCATAGTTTCTCCATATTAACTTTCCGTATCGTCAGCAATGCACACCGTAGAAGCTCTACAACTATCCCTAACACAGGGAACTGTTTTAACTACTCCACCTTAGGTCAGTCAATATATGGTTTCAAGGCACATCACGCCAGTAAAACTACATCACATTTGCGATCGTGGTGAGATAAACGGTATCGGCCGAGTCCCTTCTCATTTACTCCATTGTGTAATTTGCCAGTTTCCTACCGTAAATGTATCACTGCATTTACAAAACCCAATGTACACCATTAGATTTTAGTACGTACTACAGCATGACAGAGTCACATATGCTGATTAGGTCTGAATTCGCTACTCGCTGACCAAGGCATCATGGAAACTCACTAACACTTTCTGTCCGAGACTTTTGCTCATAGTAACTGGCTAATTATTTCGGGCTAAGGAATATTTCCTATTGCACCGAATTTAAAAATCAAACAAGTAATGACACAAACTTAAGAATTGTTTAAACGGGGCGCTATATCCAAATGTAAGTCACCTTAATTTTATTACAATTCTATAGGTGTGCAATAAAACACCAAATAAAACCAATCCAATCTTTATTCGGGATGTTCCATAAGACTGCAGATCTGCCAGATTTAAGCCTTTACTTTACAATTACAATGCTTCAGCGAATATCAAAACAGCCAAATTTTGAAATGATTACGTGTGTGTATGTGTGTGTATGTGTGTGTGTGTGTGTTTATAATATATGATAATGATATCAAACTCGGCCGTAAAACACATTGTACGTCTAATACTTCAGAAATTGCATTTTTTGAAAACTCCTTTTGTGCAAATTGTCATAAAATACCTAAACAAATGTTATGTTCATCAAGGATCGACAAGCTGTTATAAAAAACATTTCCTATCCATGTGTAATGTCTTTAAAATTTATCGCTAAGGTTTTTAAATTATGGACAAGGCTATGTACCTAGCGACTGCTCTTTACACAAAAGACGCTGTTCACGTCAATTTACTAGTCGGAATTCATCTGCTCTTTACACAAAAGACGCTGTTCACGTCAATTTACTAGTTGGATTTCATTTTTCACCGTGTTAATTGAAAACATTCTCCAAATGTTTTTAAGAATCCCATGTAGAATAAACTGGATATGAATTATAATTTACGACAGCAAATACGAGCTGTTATCTTCCACGGTGTTATGTATAATCTCAAATTATTTCTCGAACGCATAACATTTTTGTTCTCCATATTTTATTTTGTGTTTGAATTCTTTATGGATATATTCACGGTCGATAACATATTATCACGGCACGACGTTGAAGACTATGTATGCAATAAACTGAAAAACAGTAAAATCTTTTTACCGGCATTATATTCTTTCAAGTTTTTTCTAAACGAAAAGTTATTTTGTTTATATTTATATTATTATTTCAATTCAGAATAGTGATTTGATGTTTATTTGGAGAAATATAGATGTGTTGCTGCTTTTGTCGATTGATGAATTGACTGAATGCGGGCTTCATTTTGGCAGAATATACTGGATATGAGCTTCTCGTTGCAAAACCAGTCAAAAATAGGACTCTGTACTAATTGGTCTGATGTTAATAATAGATTGTTTCTGCCCAGTTTGGAATAGAAATATCTAATATTGTGTATAATACTTTTGTGGTCACCGGGAACTACTTTGGGTTTAATGCACGTCTTCCTGTTAATAAATAAAAAATGAATTTGAGGATGCAGCCGTATTTCTAGGTCATGCAGTTATGTTGTTGAAATGCTGAAACATTTTGTTTGCACAGTATATTACATAAATTATACTCATAAACAAGTAAAAACGTAAGTTTACATAACTTTTTTGCAACAAACTTGAAATTGTTCAATGATGATAACGGCATGCAAATGTAATGGTACAATGCGAAAATTGGTGGGATCCGCTCTGTAATATGTTTGTTTGTATCCCACAAGAAGGAAAAGGATAAAATTACATTAAAATTTATCATTTCATTCATCAATTTATAATTTCCTACATGATTGTCTCCAGAGGGTCCTATGCCCTTTCGTCTTTGTGGAGGATTCCATACGTGCAAAAAACTGTGTCGTCTGCGTCCAATATTTTCAATGTCTAGTTTAATATTTCAAAGATAACATAAAAACAGAAACAGATGAATTGTTATACACACGTAATCAAAGATCTCCAAAATTGACGTAATAAGTGGTATTATTAATGACGGAGAACTACATCACAACCGCTACTTGAAAACATGGACTCTTCCATGATTTTTTCAAATATGGCTACCTTATTACTAAAGAAAATCCAGTTACTTAACAGTGTATGGTACCTACTGAAGACTGTCCGGTTGAAAATTATAGATTGATGAATTAAATAATGTAATTTTGGACATTTTTTATATCCTTGGTGCGTTTTGTTTTTAAATCGATGGTGGTGTGCTAATACTATAGACTAATGTTTAGCTATTTATTACATTCAAGCACTGAATATAGAAGGTGGAAAGATAAAAATGAATTGAAATATTTTATTTGAACCAAATTAGAATAAAATGCAAACCTGTTGAAATATAACATATTTTTTTTAAAAAAATATTTTCTTTTTAATCTACTTTGCTATGAGTGGTTAATTTTTGTTCCAAAAAATTAATTTTTTAAGAAATATTATTAAAACTTGGGACTATTTCATTTCAATATATTTCCTTTCGTTATCGGCAAATCCGGCAAATCCGTCCGTTTTAAAGGTGACTCATTTCAGTCATTGCCATCCACCAGACACGAAGATTCAAAGATGCCTACATATGGTATCGTCATGCAGTTACGCACTACAGGAATCCAGATCTATCATTGGGCTGTGTGCACCTACATTTGACGTGTTCGGTTGAACTGCGATAGTCCTAATATAATCTCATAAAATGGCTACACCAATCGATCCTGTACTGTGGGGTAAAACTTGACTGGTCGCCAACAGTACACATCGGATGCTGACCGATGTATTTTTCCGTATTTACCCGTTTTTCAGTCTACCACTTTAATAGCCATTTTAATATCGCACAAATTGGACATTGGCCTGTTTAATCGTTTTATGATATCACGAGTTATGCTTAGTACACGTGTCCAAGGTCACTCTGGTCCGAATATGACATATCGAGTAATACTGACCATGTATTTTTAGTCCACATTTGCAATAAACATGTCAAAATTAGTGGTGTCTTTTTATATACTAAGTTATTTATTACAGTGTGTATGTTAAAAACAATACATAATTTATTACACATTGTATTACACATCCACCATACATAAATGCATACATGTACACACACACAGAGACATACACATACACGTGATTTAGTTTGTGACCTTGCATTAATTCAGTGATGTTACAATGCAAATTATACTGGAATAAAAACAAGTTACATTTCCATTTTATTTTATCCCAGAACTAACACAATTAGTATTAAAATGCACCACGTTTTGGCTTTTATATTTGTTCTAGATTTATTAAATTATTCTAGAGTCATTTGTGCATTGATTCTTAAGTGCAATGAAGGCTGAGGCTTGATCGGTAATGATGTCCTCAAAAAGGAAAAAATCAATTAGAAGCTTTCAAAATATAGAAGAATAACCCCGTCTCGAACTTGAAAGTAATCAATCAGCCGGCATTCAGTGTAATAGAATTTCATATATTTTATATAAAAATTCCTTTTACGTATACGGACAATCATATTTTCTTTTAGTGAAGCTAAAAGGCAATGGTCCGAATACATGATAAATCATTCATAGAAACACCGCATTAATGAAATCATGACAAATTTAATAACATCTCACATCACATAGAAGTATGGTATTTAGGAATAACGGCTTCTGATAGAATTTGTCGATCAATATCTACCCCGAAAGCATAATGTTCTAGTAGATCGGGATCTATGTTATTTCTTCTAATAGAATTTACAATAGCTAGTTTCAATTCATAGAATTGTCTGGTGCAGATTGATATACATGTATATACAATAATTTTGATAAGACAAGATAATTTAAAATAACAGTTCTACATCAAGTCAACGCCTTTAGCACTTAAACCTTTGTGGTGAGAAACAATAAAATACGATCAACGACTATCATACCATTGTCATGTAATACTACAGCTAGTACTTTTTTTCTACAGGATCATGTGACTGTTATCTACTAAATTATCGCAAATTTAGTTTATTGTTTTCTACGCACAGATGTTTGATTCAGAGAAAGTAAAGAAAGAGTTGATTCATTTTCACAAATAACATTGTAGGACGTCGTGCATACCTCGTAAGATGTGAAAGTTATGCTTCACTAATGGTGTAACGAGTACGAAAGAAGTGCTTAATTTTCTTTATAAGAGCATAACTGACAGAAGTAAAGAGGAACATATTGAGCCTAATCATGTAGGTTTTATCATTCTTTTTGACAGCTATGTCTGTAATTAATATGGTGGTTGTACTCTAGGACCTGGTCAGAGTACCAAGACTCGAGTCCCACAATTAAACTTGACTTTATCTCAAGTAGAAGTAAAAACAATAATTTAAAATCATGTAAACTTCAGTTGTCAACCAAACAACAGCACATCGAATGTTTTCCATTTTTTGCTAAATTTGATCAATGAAACAATGTTGAGTGAAAAACATATATATTCCCTAATTGACTTTAATTTTATTTATATAATTATAAATGTAGAATACAAAACCATTCCACAAGTGATGTTACCGCACTAGGATTCATGCCTGTTTTTGCTTTAAATTCTTTTTTTTAAAGTTATCCGTTTACATCTTTTACATACCGTAGAATGCTGCACATGTCACGAGAATATTTTCAGTGCTTTTACCACTCTGAGAACGAAATAGAAAGCAATGTTTTATGCCTTCATGATGTACAAGGTATAAACATACCCTATCTTCGTTCAATGTGGTGGAAAATATGTTGATACCAATTTGAACCGATCCGATATCTAGCTTTCTTGGTAGTCTCTTGAGGGCCGAGGAAGACATGTGCGGTCTCATCGACGATGGACGCGAATGTGGCTCGGGAGTCCAAATTCCGATGCACACAAGAAGTTGCAGTTGGGACATGGAACACCGGTGTCTAGGGGTGTCTTGTACGCAGCTCTGTGACGTCTCTCGCGAGCTGAAACAAGACGCTGGCGGCGGTCAATCTTGGAGGTGGAACTGGCTTTTATGGTCAGGGCTAGCCAGAGATTTTTGTCTGAGGTAACGAGCTCGACCTGGTAGGGTTGAAGGTCTGCACATTTGATGTGCGTCTTGAGGTTGTCTTTGTACCTCTTGCGAGAGTGGCCTTGGTTTCAGTTGCCATGGGATAGCTCGCCAAATTAAAGCTGCTTTGGGATTATGTTTTAAACAGTTCAACAAAGCTGGGCCAGGATTAGCTTGGCTTCGATGCTTGTTGTGTTGGCTCTGTCGAGAACTTCTGGTTGGGGATTTGGCCCTGCCACTTAATCCACATGATGGATCTCAGTGAGTGATGGTGGAATTGTTCCAACTGACTGACGTATCTTCGGTAGACAGTCCCCGTTTCACAGCCATGCATGAGAGACGTAAGAACAACTGCGTTGTACACCTCCATCTTCGTTTATAGGCGTTTGTCCTTGTGCTGTAATACTTCGCAGTTGTCCGGGTGCTAGACTGGATTTTTGGAATGTCGTAGTGATCTCTTTGTGTAGGGAACCATCACTGGATATTGTGCTGCCGAAGTATTTGAAACTGTCAACATTCTTCAGCTGAATGCACTTCCATTGGACTTGTCTTACTACGAAGATCATGTCAACGGTGCTGCGGTCTGGGCGAAAACCACCCTGTGACTCGGGAAAGTTATCTTCTAATACCTTCGCACTAGACCTGCTGAGAAAAATGCGAGTAAGTTTTTTGCCAGCTATGAAGAGCAAGTAGATGTCTCTGTAGTTACTACAGTCCGCACGTGTCCCTTTATTCTTAAAAGGGTCACAATTAATGCTTCGCGGAGGTCATCTGGCATCTCCTCTTCCATCCAGATGCTGATTAGCACATCGTGTATTTGCCATCCAGAGTCTGTTTACTGAGAGATTTATACACCTTAGCTGAGAGGCTATCCTTTCCATTTGCACTACCACATTTTATTTGTTTAATGGCCTCAACTCCTCTATCGTTGACGGAACATGCAATTAGCTTATGGAGTATTTGGTAAAGATCTGGCTAAAGTGTTCATTCCGTCTGTCCTTAACGCCAGCCTTGTCCTTTCTTTGTGTAATGCCGTCTTAAGCACATAAGGGGGCAGAGCCAGACTTTGAGGGTCCGAATATCTACTTGATGGCGCGGAATAACTGTTGTTAGTGTAGGCATATCGTTGCACTTCATCAGCTTTACTTTCCTACCACAGGCTATGCTGCTTTCGGAGTTCTCTCTGACCTTCCTTCAGCTTGATGTGATTTGAAGCTGTCATTTTGGGGATCTAGTTATATAACTTTAGTATATCAAACGGCAATATCAGTGAATTGTGTTATTTTATAGCACAATAGTGTCGATAAAGTGATATTTTCCCCACTCATCTCTCACCCACCCATAAACATACACGTATCCGTCTGATAAACTATCCTAGGTGGAACACTCGTTTCTTTTATGTCGTCTCTGCACCTTTAGACACTTCAGAAATTTGGAAAGTTGTGATTTCAATGGTGAACTGCAGTCTCGACAAAACATGGCCTTCTACTCTTGTGCTCATTGGATCTTCATGTAAGATAATGATGGTCGAATTTTAGTCAGATTGGAAGGTCATTCAGCTGTTACATCCACACGGAATGGATATTTTAAAGCAGGGACCACAAAATGGGCGCCTTAGAGCTATAGAATGATAACAAACTGAACATGTGCTCTATTATGTGTCTCTGCTTCATGGAACAAGTTTGAATTAATAGTGCCCTGATGATCCACGTGCTAAAGTAATTTAGCTCTTAGATACAGGCTTTTATAGTGAACTAAAAATTAAAGATCTGTGGAAATATGAATAGGGAATCACAACTCTTGTTATATAAGGGAATATGTCAAACATCTTCAATGAATTTTATTATGTTTCGAAGCTGTTCGATATACGATCAAATGGTTTTGGACATATATTGTAAGCTTAACAATCTTCGGGGTCTGTGCTTCTTTTTAGAGCTATTTAAAGAATAGTGTACGCACTTTTCGAATTGATATAATAAGTATTATTTGAATGCTCGATTCGTCACAGATGAGCTGAAATGAATTATCAAGTCGAACTTACCTTTCGAAGCGACAACAATAAGGGCAGTTACTTTGGAGGCAAATATCTAGATACAATGAAGGTAAAAACTTTACATTATAAAGTGGAGATATTATTTCCTTGATATACATACATGTTGAAAGTCACGTCTTAAAAAGTTTCTTTTAAATATTAAAACTAATATCAGTTTCAGTGGCAATATTATGGTTTTAGGTATTAAATGTGGTGTTGAAGAGGAGTGTGCGGTGCATTTTTATTAATGAAATAAAGTTCAAGAATAGCTCAGTCGGTATATTTGCCAAACAAGAGTTCGCGAGTTTGAAACTCGCAAATGTATTCTGGCTTTTTTAATTGTATTTTTCTTACAAACTTTCTTTTAAACTGGAAGCTTTATTTAAATATTTCTTACTTTATTTTCGTTTTAAAACAAACAATTAATATAGTTGTATAAAATGTAAGGTAAGTAACCGTTTACACATTTAAGTTTGGTTTAAGGTTTTTAAAAATGAAATAATAAGTGAATATTCTTTTGACTTGCGCTGATTGATATTGTTTACAAGGTATGGTAGTTTTAACATCACAGAGTGGATGAATCCAACAAACCTCATATCATAAGACTTTCGAAATAAATATTTATTACTTGTGAGTTTAACATTTATGTTTAACGTTTCTATTCGTTATTTATGTGGCCTTGTGAAGCTGGCGGTCTCCTCCAGTGACATGGCCTACACCCGAACTGCATTTGTCACTTGTTTAAAATCATTATTGTCAGATTTTACAAATGTTTACAAATATAATTATTAGCGTGAAGAAGTTAAAATTAATAGCTGACCAGTATTTATTTTATATTCCTTCCAATGGTTTGCCTCTAAACTTGCAGAGTTTGCCGTAGTTTTTTTGGTATTTTTTTTTTAGTGGTTGGAGAAGTCAGTAGAGGTCAACTATCATGTTTATGGTCTATTAAAATTTGCTTGATCGTATGATTTGAGTTGAACATTACTGTCAAAAAACTAATTTTGAAGCCTACAAGTGGTGGATGTTATGTACCTTGTGGCTTGGACTGATAGAATATACTCACAATGTTTAGAGTGCAGTATGCGCATTATATATATATATATATATATATATATATATATATATATATATATATATATATATATATATATATAAAATAAACAACACCAACACGTAAAATGTGTGACCGGTTTCGCTTTATTGCTTCATAAGACTGAATTCAATATGAATTCAATACCATTGTTTACGTCATTAAATGTAGTATGTTTCTAAGTGATACAAAAACAATATGACGTAAACAAGATGACGTCATACTTAGATTTTTAACGTGTCTTATTCTTAAATGAATTATATATATATATATATATATATATATATATATATATATATATATATATATATATATATATATATATATATATATATATATATATATATATATATATATTGTAAGGCACTTTTTGGTCCTTAAGGGTGCTACATATATTTGTATATAGGAACAGAGAGAAATGTATTTTTTAAAAAAGTCAAAAGTTTGGGGTTGGAGAAATGAAAGAGGGGTTATATCATCAACATGAAATCGAGAACAATTTTGGCAATGTTTAATTAATTGTAATAATAAATAAAAGCTATAGTTATTGTGTACAGCTAGATCATGTAATTCTAATATAACAACAGGAGGTGGGGGAGGCTTTCAAGTGTGGTGGGAGACAACTGCAACAATCTATTATTCCATCAATTCTTGATTATTTATTATTATGATATGATATTTGTAAAGATCAAAAAAATGTACATACTCGAAAGCTTGCTTTACTTTGAATTCTGGCGCCGACTGTACTCGTCAGTTGTCTGACCAACATTGACAGCGCTCCCGTATTTATAAGCTTCCCCAGGCACCACGTGAGACAATCCAACCAATCGCTGCATGCACGGCAACCCATGTAACCAATCGGTGTCTTGTATGGTGCGCCATGCATTGCATTGTAAAAATACAGTTTTGCATGGTATACAATGTCAAAATTACAAATACATAAATTGCATAACAATAAATAGTTAAATACCATAGAGTTCGTCTATGAAACGAATAAGAACATTTTATGAGTTCAAGTTTAGGTGAAATTAAACTTTATGATGATAACTTAAGTCTTGAATAATTGAATCGATTCATATAGATGCGGGTTCTGCACTTTATGCAGACGACCGCTATTGTCACATTGAAACATGAATTGCATACAACGGTATTGTAACGATATTATCACTAAAACATGCAAATCACTTTCTTATTAGTACCTTATTATCATTAGAAAGAATAATTGCAAATGTGAATGTATAGAATCTCTAAATAACGAAACTCTCATGCTAATCCAAAATGGCGGACATCGTGATACGAGGACATACATGGACTGTTCTCGTTATGATTTTGTAGGTATTTTACATATATTACAAATAGTAATAGCATAAAAGCATAATATGTGTAGCAGATAAACTAAACAGTACACTCTAAAAACTCTATAACAGACTTTCAAAGACGTTTTACCGAAAGAACCTTTACCTCGAAAATAGGTTACACATGTTAAGATCGGTTGCCAGAATTTTCTGCTAGTTTGACAGTCAATGGACATTAGAGATAAATATAATTACTCTTCTTTGTAAAATGAATATTATAAATCATATTCATATTCATATGTACCATATCTATAAAACAAACGTAATAAAAGCAAAGACTGAAAAGAGTATCCAAGTCATTGTGACTCTAGTTATGGTCATTACACTCTTCTCTGCCAAGTTAAAAAATTCTCCTGAAATTTGTTTACTTTGTAAATCAGATTGAGAGTATTTAGCAATTTAAAGCATCTAGTCAGCATCTAGGCGCATGGTGACCCCTTCAGTCTTTTTTATTAAGGAATCATAAACATTGTCACGATTTTCTGCTCCTTGTTCCAGGATGGACAACCAATGTTTCATTGCAGGTTCTTCTCCACCTTCCTTGGCTACCTGTCTTAAAACTTCATATGTATAATATCTGCTTTTTGCCAAGCATTGGTCTTTTTTCTCAAATGATATGTTGCTGTTCCTGGTAGGGCCAGGAAATTGAAGGTGTCTAATAAATCTAGCCTTTCTTGAGGTGGGAACTGCAGCCCGGTCTTTGCCGAAGATAATGCCATAGCTGTATAATCCCATATCAGCAGTTTTCTGTCAGGGTCATTCCCTCCCATCCTTTTGGTGGCCATTTGATGGATGTCTGGCCAATTGTAAAGGTGATGTCTTCTCCTGGCACTGAGTTCCAGTCCCTTCTTGATGGCGGAAATAGTGGCATACATCCTTGGGACAGCAGGGCAATGGCTCTGGCCTGATTTGTAGACATATCTTTTTGGGGTTTGGATCCATCTATTTTAGACATTTTAGTACACTGATTGCAGGTAGGAGACAACTTTGATGGATTCGTTGCTAATGGCACAGGGACTTCTGCTGCTGGTGATACTAGTTCTAGCCCTGGCTGAAAGAACATGGCAAACTCTGGCAAAGAGGGTTCATATATTTCCGTGGGCCTGGCTCTTTTGGTCAGTTTCCAGTCTGCGGAGATTGCACGAGAAACTGACAGAATATAATCTGTTGACACCCCAAGTACATCTGCAATCTCATTCTTACGGGAGGTCAGGGTCTGGTCAGAAAGTGATACGAACTGGCCATCTGGGGAAGATGAGGGATTTGGCCTCAAAGTTGCCATTCTTCTGGCAATGGCGGCCATGGCCTTCGGATCATATAATACTTGGTCCTTTAAAAGTGCTCTGTATTTTGTGAGGCCTTGTTGCACTGTTGCGTTTATATTTTGTGGGATCAAGGAAATCTCACATAACATCATTTTCCCCATGTCTGGTCTAGTAGGACTATATGAAGTCATATTGGCATCCTCATCCTCATAATCAGGCTGGAACTGGGACTCAGACAAAGGGGTGGCACTATCAAATCTGTTGGTCATGGTCTGCTGGTCCTGGTTCGTCAACTGGGGTGTGGGTTGGGGTGTATTTCGTCTACCTTCTGCTTCCCAGCCTTGTAGCCACTCACTTCTGTTTCGGGTAGATCTAGTGATCTTCCTTGCCCACTCAAGCACTACGACTCTTGCTCTTATGGCTAGTGGGTCATGCCATGTGGTGGATCTGATAATGCGCTTGTAGTCTTGTGGATACAAAGATAACCAAAATGCATTGTTTTCACTAAAGAAATCTTCAGGCACTCCATTTACGTGGTCAGAATGATGCCTCTTACAGTGGCTCTTGAGGTCAAGTACGCGCTTAAATGTCCGCTCCTCGTGAAAGCACCATGGGCATATAACCATTAGTCGTCCATGTGGTGCTGGAATCATGTGGTTTTTCAGCTCTCTCTTGCTGCTAAAGGTTTTGTTACATAGCCAACACGTTTCCACCATTCTGCAAAGAGACAAAAATGATTCATCGTTGTTTGCTGAAATTATTCTTTCTTCCAGCATAGATTATAGCTATATCATTCACAGTTTTGGAAAGACAGTGGGGGATGAAAGAACTAAACAGGTTCTACCTGGTATATAAAGGTAATAATGCTATATGTATTTATGATTCCATCCATATTAACCATGCTGACATAGAATATGTTCAGTTCTTTATTTCACATTAGGTCAGTGGTATAAACAGGCGCTCAGCTTGGGTTGACTCTTTCTTTGTCATCAGTCGTGTCCTAACAAGGATTATCTTGTACGCTCTTTTGAACTCATTTTACTCAATATGGTAGGGAACATGGTTGATCAGGCCAGATTCCTTACCATCCTATACTATAGGATTCATCTTTGCTTTGACTTGGTCAATCCTGAATCACTAGCTATCAGACTTACATTGTTCAAACTTCAGAAATACCTCAAAGGCGTGCCGGCTTCTATCCACAATAATAAAATCTGACATGGCCCATCCCGGATCACCATCTGTCAATAAAGGCTCACTATAGTACTCGTCAATTGTCATTGAAGACATATATTCTATTCCTTGAAGGTTACCACTGAAGGTTCATATACTTCTGTACTGAAGGGAAAATGAATACGTATTACACATTCTATAGTTATTGTAGAGTAAAACTATATATATATATATATATATATATATATATATATATATATATATATATATATATATATATATATATATATATATATATATATATATATATATATATATAGATATAAAAAAACATTATGAAGAATTCATATGTCTATAACTGTCATATGCAAAGGGGACTCTACTTTGAAGGTTTACGCGTCTTTAGTAAACCAAGTAGGTGGGTTTTTACCCTGGTAAGGCAGGAGTCTGTCAATATGGTATACTTTGGAGAGCTGTTTTGGTGACCTCTTAATAAGGTAAGTAACATCGTCAATCTTCTTGACAACAACAAATGGTCCTTTCCATCTTGAGGTAAGTTTATGGCATACGCCAACTCTTTTGGATGCATCGTAGATCCAAACTGGTTGTCCTGCTGTAAAGGAACGTTTCTTTGCACGCAAGTCATAATGCCTTTTCTGATAATTCGAGTTTTTTCTAAGATATTGTCGAGCGATATTATGGGCGTTCTCCATATTGTTGCGCAGTCGTTCCAAATAATTGTCTGGGTCTACTTCATTATTGAATTGAGATGGGTATGGTCTCCCTACCACTGCTTCCATTGGTAAGGTGATGTTTCTTCCCAGCATCATCATATTTGGGGTTTTTCCTGTTGTGGAGTTTATTGAAGCTCGATAGGCCATCATGACTTGGGACAAGTAAGTATCCCAGTGCTTTTGATCCTTTTCAGCATACATGGTCAGCATTTCTTGCAAGGTCCTATTAAATCTCTCAACTGTTCCATTGGCTCGTGGTCTCATACTAGTAGTTCTTGTTTGATCTAGTTTTAAAAAGTCGCACATTTCCTGAAATATTTTTGACTGGAAGTTTTGACCTTGATCTGTCAAGATCTGTAAAGGTGTGCCAAAACGACATACAAATTCATCTACAAATGTTTTAATAATGGTGCTGGACTCTTGGTCTGGAATGGGGAAAACCTCGCTCCACTTGGTAAAGCAGTCACAAACAACCAGAATAAACCTTTTGCCACTTTCAGTCATAGGAAGGGGTCCCAGTACATCTAGAGCAACCTTTTCCATGGGTTCGCCAACTATGTATTGTCCTAAAGGAGCCCTATTGATCTTTCTGGATGGCTTTCTAGCTGCGCACTTATCACAAGTACGACAGTAGTCCATGACAAACTCTTTCACACCTGGCCAGTAAAAGGACTGCTTTATTCGTTCTAGGGTCTTTTTAGCACCTAAATGCCCTGCAGTTGGTACATCATGAAAGTACTTTAAAACATCTAGTCTTCGTTTACTTGGAACTACCAGTTGAAGTGTGGGTTGATTCTCGTCATTTTCAAAGAATTTACGGTAAAGGACTCCCTTAATGACTGTTAATCTGTCCCATTGTCGCCAGAGTGTTTTTATTGTTGATGTTTTGTCAGATATTGCATCCCACTTTGGTCGTCCAGACTTTCCCTCAATGGCAATTAGAATAGCAGAAATGCTTTGATCTTCTAGTTGAAGATTACGTATGATGTCAGGTGCCCAACCTTCAAGTACTGCTTGGCTTTGTGTGAGATTATTGCCTTGGACAGCACATTGACTCCGGGTTAACACCCTTACCAAATTGACATGGATGATTTGGTCTGCAAGTTGTGTATCTTCACAGTCTTCATCATTATTACCTTCAAAATTATATTGTTCTTGTTTCTGACAAACACGACATGGCCTTCTTGACAAAGCATCAGCATTTGAGTGTTGTCGTCCAGCTCTATGCACCACTTTAAAATTGTAGGTGTCAAGCTCTTGAAGCCACCTAGCAACCTGCCCAGTTGGTTTCTTGAGATTTCTTATCCAACTTACTGCAGCATTGTCTGTTCTAAGCAAAATTTCTTGTCCATATAGATAGGAATGAAACGTTTTCAGTGCAGTGATAACGGCCAGAAGTTCCTTTCTTGTAGTGCAATATGACTGCTCATTGATGTTCATGGCTTTACTCATGTACGCGATGACACGTTCTGCACCTTCCTGCATCTGTGAGAGCACTGCACCCACAGCTTTATCACTTGCGTCGGTATCCAGTACGAATCCTATTCCAGGGATGGGGTAAGCCAGCAACGGCGAGGAGACCAGGGCTTGTTTTAGATTATCAAATGCTAATTGACAATCCTCAGTCCAGAGGAAGTGAGCACCTTTGTTGCATACTTTATGTAGTGGTCTTGCAATGTGTGCAAATCCCTTCACAAAGCGCCTGTAATATGAACAGAGTCCCAAGAAACTACGGACTTCCTTTGTATTTATTGGGACAGGCCAGTCTTGCACAGATACAATCTTCTCGGGGTCGGTGGACACACCCTCTCCAGACACGACATGACCCAGAAATTTTATTTGCTTCTGGAAAAATATGCATTTGGATGGTTTTAGTTTCAGATTTGCATCTTTAAGTCTCTTGAAGATATTCTCCAATCTGTCAAGACCCTGTTCAAATGTAGTGCTTGGTGAGATTATGTCATCCATATATACTAGACATTCTATCCACTGAAGGCCTCTTAGAATGTTTTCCATCAAACGCTGAAATGTACTGGGGGAATTGCAAAGGCCAAATGGCATTACAGTAAATTGGTACAGCCCTAAACTTGTCGCAAACGCAGTTTTCTCTTTATCGTTAGGAGACATCTCCACCTGCCAGAAGCCAGAGTTCAAGTCCATGGAGCAGAACCATTTGGCACCAGATAACGCATCCAAACATTCATCAACTCTTGGAAGTGGGTAAGCGTCCTTGACCGTTACATCATTGAGTTTGCGATAATCAATGCAGAATCGTATGCTACCATCTTTCTTAGTTACTAGAACTACTGGTGATGCCCAAGCACTATTAGAAGGCTCTATGACCCTGCGATCTAGCATCTTCTGAATTTCTTCCTGCTCTATTGCGCGTTTTCCAATTGGTTGACGTCGTGGCGGCTGTCTTATAGGAATGGAATGACCGATATTTATGCAATGTTGCACTCTATCTGTCCGACCAAGCTCAGCTGATGACTTTGCAAATACAGACTGGTATCTTATGAGCACTGTTTCGAGGGCCTCTTTTTGTAGGTAATCAAGGTGAGCTGAACTTCTTTTAAAGAGATCTTTTAGGTACTCTGGTAGCTTGCCTTCACACATCTCAGTCACATTTTCTTTGTTTCTATTAATACTGGCAACTCTTTCAGAGTAGAATACATCTTCATATGGCTCACACACACCAATAGGTAAGTTTTCATGCAGCGTAACATCAGCATCACTGCAATTCACAACGTTTACAACCATTTCTATGGCTTGTGTATCAATCACACCGGGAACCATACTGCACTGGATTTCTTTGTGAAAGGTTGGCTCGACATATCCAAACTTTGTCATGTGCTCTGTCCAAGGTATGTTTACTGGTAGCCACAATGCAGAGTTAGCAGGTACTATTGTAGTTTTTCGTACTAATATTCTGGATGTGACATGCGCTTTACCTCCCATCCAACATCTTATGTCAATCTTGTCTGTGTGAAGCAAGAATTGTTTGTAATTGATTTTATTCACATGGTTTAATAAAAAGTCCTGACCAAGGATACCATCTTGACTCACATCACAGACTATAACTTTTTGTGAAAAGGATATCCCACTAAAATTAATGGCAACGTTTATGGATCCATAGGTGTGAATTTCATTTCCATTAACATCATTTACCTTTGTTTCAAATGGTGTAAGCATATACTTATTTTCTCCACACAGTTTTTGATACGTGCTGTACGAAAGAAGGGATGCTGTAGACCCACTATCTATGAGGAAAATGACTTTAGTTCCATCAATCATGCCATTTGTATAAAATCCGTTGTCCCATTGACTGCTGATCTCCCCAATGTGTCCTGTTCTGACCTTTTGTTTTCCTTGTGGTATGGAAGTTTGTGGCCTATTACTACCCGCTGACCCCAGGCCTATTGAATCAACGGTTTGTCGTTTCCCTGGTTATATGTTGAAGATGAACTCTCCTTTCCTTGACTTGAAGCTTTGTCCTTTCTACCATCATGTCCAGGTGCAGTGCAACTTTTGCATTGGATGAAGGTGGGACAGTTTCTGAAGAAGTGGTCTGGGGAGTTGCATACAAAACACGTTCTTCTCTTCTCATTTCGTGGTGCATGTCTGTTCTGTATTTGGTTTCTCCAATCCTTTACATTCTTCAAAGGGGTACTTCCTTTTTCTAACAATTCTAGTCGCTTTTCAATTCTTTGCAGCATTGCCCCAATTCTGCCATTGTCATTAGAACCTTGGTGCTCCATTTCATTGGACCCAACTGCTCTAACATTTGCCTTTTTCTTGTCATATTCATCTCCCAGTATTGCTTCATATCTCTCGACAACATCCACGGCATCAGCTACTGTCTCACAGTTTTTATCAATACACCGACACTTCATTTCAGTTGGTAATATCTTATAAAACTGGTTCAGGGCAAGAGATTCCTGTGCTTTAGAGTCTAAATTGCAATAGGCTTTCTGCGCCATCAGCCTAATGTCATCTCCCAGTGCTGCAATAGGTTCATTAGGTTGACGTTTTCTCATTTCAAGCCTTGCCAACCACCTGTTTTGATGTCTAGAGCTGCCAAATCTTTGACTAAGTCTAGCAACAAGGATGTCATAGGATCGTTTTACCTCATTTGTCAAACTCATATAATAGGTTCTAGCTTGACCCCGCAAACTGGCAGCAAGAAAGAGAACTTTGTCCCGTTTTGTCCAGTTGCACAGCTCTGCACAATTTTCAAAATGGGATATGTACTCTTCCCAGCATTCTTTACCATTAAATGGTTCAGGTTTTAAACTAGGGCCATAGTTTGGAAACAAACGGATGGGAATGGTGCCAGCATTATTGGCCTCACGTCTTGTGTAATGGGAGTGATTTTGGTTCTGCTCCGTATATTTTGTCTCTTCTTCATCACTGTGAATTTGACTTGAACCATGCTCGTCACATTGATATTGATCATCATCGATTACATCACCATGACCATCGTCATCTCTATTTAGGCAAAACTGGATTTCAGGATCTGGGGACTCAGACATTGTATGCGTGTCAGTCAACAGGAATCTGCTTTCCACTTGTTATGTTTTTTTGTTTTTTTTTTTTCACTATTTGGACCACCACACTTGAAAAAAAAAAGGAGGGAGTGGGGAGAGGTTCGTATCCTGGGATGGATTTCAATTTGACTTTTGAAATCCCACTTCTGACACCAAATTGTAAGGCCCTTTTTGGTCCTTAAGGGTGCTACATATATTTGTATATAGGAACAGAGAGAAATGTATTTTTTAAAAAAAAGTCAAAAAGTTTGGGGTTGGGGCAATGAAAGAGGGGTTATATCATCAACATAAAATGGAGAACAATTTTGGCAATGTTTAATTAATTGTAATAATAAATAAAAGCTATAGTTATTGTGTACAGCTAGATCATGTAATTCTAATATAACAACAGGAGGTGGGGGAGGCTTTCAAGTGTGGTGGGAGACAACTGCAACAATCTATTATTCCATCAATTCTTGATTATTTATTATTATGATATGATATTTGTAAAGATCAAAAAAATGTACATACTCGAAAGCTTGCTTTACTTTGAATTCTGGCGCCGACTGTACTCGTCAGTTGTCTGACCAACATTGACAGCGCTCCCGTATTTATAAGCTTCCCCAGGCACCACGTGAGACAATCCAACCAATCGCTGCATGCACGGCAACCCATGTAACCAATCGGTGTCTTGTATGGTGCGCCATGCATTGCATTGTAAAAATACAGTTTTGCATGGTATACAATGTCAAAATTACAAATACATAAATTGCATAACAATAAATAGTTAAATACCATAGAGTTCGTCTATGAAACGAATAAGAACATTTTATGAGTTCAAGTTTAGGTGAAATTAAACTTTATGATGATAACTTAAGTCTTGAATAATTGAATCGATTCATATAGATGCGGGTTCTGCACTTTATGCAGACGACCGCTATTGTCACATTGAAACATGAATTGCATACCTCGATACAACGGTATTGTAACGATATTATCACTAAAACATGCAAATCACTTTCTTATTAGTACCTTATTATCATTAGAAAGAATAACTGCAAATGTGAATGTATAGAATCTCTAAATAACGAAACTCTCATGCTAATCCAAAATGGCGGACATCGTGATACGAGGACATACATGGACTGTTCTCGTTTTGATTTTGTAGGTATTTTACATATATTACAAATAGTAATAGCATAAAAGCATAATATGTGTAGCAGATAAACTAAACAGTACACTCTAAAAACTCTATAACAGACTTTCAAAGACGTTTTACCGAAAGAACCTTTACCTCGAAAATAGGTTACACATGTTAAGATCGGTTGCCAGAATTTTCTGCTAGTTTGACAGTCAATGGACATTAGAGATAAATATAATTACTCTTCTTTGTAAAATGAATATTATAAATCATATTCATATTCATATGTACCATATCTATAAAAACAAACGTAATAAAAGCAAAGACTGAAAAGAGTGTCCAAGTCATTGTGACTCTAGTTATGGTCATTACACTATATATATATATATATATATATATATATATATATATATATATATATATATATATATATATATATATATATATATATATATGCGTGTGTGCGATAGAGAGAATAATGAAATTATCCATTATCTTATACTTTAGGGAGATATTTTTTTTAAAATAGGATGCGAATATAGTTCTTGAAGTAATATCGACATAAATGTCATATCACCTTTACTGCAACCGTGTCAGTTGTTACGTGACAAGGGCTGGTACTCAAAAACAAATTAAAGGGTGAAAACCAACTAGATTTGTATATTTTAATAAAACAATTTATTTCCCAAGACATCAATCTAAAAAGTGGTGAAAAGGACCTACATTTTGTGGATGTAATCTAAAATTTGATCTTAAGAATGAAAACACAAGTCCTATCTCTAAATAGTCCTATTAGAATCCAAGTTCGAGTCCCGATGATAAACAAATATAGAAGGCGATGACGCCAGTTGTAGTCCAATATACGAATATCAGTAAATCTTCACTTGAATCACACTCTTTGTTTCCGAATAATTCCATAATAAATTTCCATGAATATCTTTCAAAATGTTTATTAGAAAGGTCATCTTGTTGAGTTTTCAGGGAATACATTATTAAATTCAACAGACAGACGAAGAACAAACAATCCTGCCTGGTAACAAATTAAAAAATACACATTGTTTCTTCAAGGTGTTGAATGGCTCTACCAGAAAAAAATATTAGGATTGCGTATTTAAAACCCCCAAACCTCATGTCAAGGCTCTCGAGATTGGACGTGATGTTTTAATATTCTAACTTTGGCACATCCGCTAGTATAACCCCACTTTAAAACCAATCATAAAATGTAGGCTATTTACACACAGTGATCACTCAAGAAAGTATGCCCGTGATACTGACCAATCTGTTTAACTTCATGTTGACATTGTTGCCAGCGCAAGACAAACTAGGATAACTAAATTACAATTCTCACGTAATACTACTTCGTCGTAAATAAACATATAATAAAAGAAAATATCTAATTACCGAAAAAGAATGACGAATCTGATAAAACAAAATATTCATTACAATAAAATGTAATGAAATAAAAAAGACATTTTAAAAACTTACACACAAACAATTTGATCACAAATGCGTAACATAAGTATAAAAATATAATACTTATGCATATCCCATTATCAGGTATGTAATGAACGTGATTGTATGGTACCGTTATATACCTGTATCTGCTTTCTTACTGGCAAGATGCTGAAGAGCCATTATTATAGATACAGAGTTGATGTAGGTCAGGCCTGTTTATTTGCTTGAAAGCCATGCAGACAGATACCATTACGCTGATGAACAATTCATTACAAGTATACATTGAAAAGCTTGGACCTGCTCGGCTGTAAATATTAATGCGCATTTGACTAACTGTCTCGCCTATTGAACCTGGATTGTGGTATAGGGGCAAGTATTTACCTTCCATGTATTTTTTAATCCAATTTTAATAATATCTGCATTGAAACTTCTCATTCATGACATTTTGTAAGCCACGCATATTCTTTCACGTTTATAACTGTTCGATATATCCAAGCACCCAACGATATTCTTTCAAATTTACGACACTTTGTGAGACTCAACTGCCGATGGGTATTCTTTCACATTTACGACATTTTGTAAAACCCAAGTGCCCATGGACATTCTTTCACAATTGCGACAGTTCGTAAGATGCATGCTATGGATATATACATATGCCAGATGGTTGTAATAAGCAATTAAACTCCCTAGCCAAGCATTATATATGCATACTAGGTAGGATTCAACTTGCAGAGTTCAAAGACCGCTCCTGTGGCCTAGTGGTTGGAATGTCCTCCTCGAATGCGGGAGGTTGTGGGTTCAATTTCTGGCCGAGTCATACCAAAGACTTATACAAATGTACTAACAGCTGCCTCACTTGGCTCTCAGCATTAAGAGGTCAGTGTTATGACTGGTCGGCCTGCTGTCAGGATAATGTGACTGTGTGAGACATCATGCTACACGTCTGTGGCATGGTTCCCCAGTGCTAAACATCGATATAAACTGCCGTACTGCAGACATCGTAGAGATGTGGCTGAAAAGTCGTTAAAGCTACTTTAAAATATCAAAATCACACACACACACAAACAAACAAACAATCGCAGTCACACACACATTTAAAAACCATCAACTAACCTTTTCTTATTGTACTAAAATTTGCATAATGTTCAACAGAGCGACCACTGCATTCCTATGCATCATTCCACAGATTTCCGTTACAAACGTTTTTTTTTCCACCAATTTTGAACTTGCTCTAATAATAGAATTACGGAATAAAACTTCCATTATCGAATTACAAAATTAATGTTTCGACCTTGAAGTTGGATGTGGATGGAATATTTATCTGTATATTTGGTAACATCATACCTGATTAAATTGAATATAATGAAGCAGACCCCACAGAATAATGCATCGTATTCACCTCCATGACTTTATAATTTGCAAGATGGCTTCAAAATAATGAAACAAGTTATTGGGTTGACCAATAAGTGATTGGGTTTAATTTTGTAATTTAGAAGAACCAGTTACTTGCTATATTTCCTGTCAGGATAAGTTTTAAATCATGTCCATTAGGTGACATAATCGCAACTGTGTGTAATGCGCTGCATGTGGGCGCAGGGAAATAAAATAAGCCTGAACGGCCAACCTATACGTCGTTAAACCTGAAAAATGGAAAGAATAGCTGTGGTCGCTAAGTTGTTAGCAGTCCGACTCGCGATCAAAAGACTGCGCGTTCGATTCTGACGATCGGATCAGTCTGTTTACTGTAGTGTATCCACTGGCAAGGAATTTAACTTTGATTACCCGCAGCACCAAATGGCTGCTTGTGTTGCTATTCAGTACAACCTCACATTATTCTAAACGGCGTTACGCTTATCTGCTTCTCAGGGCTCCATTTTAACTACTACTTATCATGTAGGGTTAAGGAATTCGGCTGAAAGCAGATTTACTTTATCAAAGTCTTATCTTATGCTTACAATTGGTCTTACTTGCATCAAACAACAAAATGATAGATAAAGCAAGCAGTCAAAATTGCTAAACACAAAAAGAAAGAATAGCTGGAACTCAAGATACACAGAGCGGAATATTGTTAAAAGAGGCAACATCACTGGAAATCGTCTTCAAAAAAAAACTGTCGTCAGCTATATCCACGAGAGAGAGAGAGAGAGAGAGAGAGAGAGAGAGAGAGAGAGAGAGAGAGAGAGAGAGAGAGAGAGAGAGAGAGAGAGATTTTACCTTAGAGTTTACTGATAAAATTATAAGGTACAATTATTCTGCTTTCATGTTGTAAATAACGTCCTAAATTGGAAAGGCATGACCGATCACTGCAAATACATTCCTAAGTGGAATAGACTGGCCTAATGTTGTAAAATACATTCCCAACTGGAATGATGTGACCTAAAGTACACCTTCCTAACTTCGTGAAGGCCTGACATAACGTTATCAAATCCTTTCTAAATTGGAAAGATCTGTCTTAACGTTGTAAGTACCTTTCTAATTGAATTGGTACGACCTATCGTTGTAGATACTATACTAAATTGGCAAAACCTAATTTAACGTTGCAAGTACCTTCCTAAATTGGAAAGGTCTACTTTGGCATTGTAAATATTTTCCTAACTTGGAAAAGTCTGATATAACGTTGTCAGTGCCTACTGAAATTGGGAACGCCTCATCTATTGTTGCAAATACCTTCTTAAATTTGAAAGACCTGACTTAACGTTGTAAGTATCTTCCTAAGTGGGACATGCCTAAAATCAGCAGTAGCTACAAACAACTAACAATGATCTTCACGAACTATGAACTCAATGTCTGAGATGGTCTTTTGGAGTGTTATTGTGTGCTTTATGGTAAACGTAATTACTTGACAATGACAGATTTGTTTGGGTATAAACAAAGTTTCTGTGTACTTATTTATTCTTTTCATCTATCTATTCGTCCATCCATCTATTATTCCAGCTATTCATCGTGGCTATCTCCACATGTGTTAAAACTATAAATACAACCAGCTTGTATAGACTAGTTGCGGAAACTGAAAACGGTGTATAATTCCCTAAAAGTCTACAAGTCAAAGCGACATCTATTTTTTTCTTTTTGTACATTTATGTAACGCAGATTATATCCCAGATATTTGAGTCTATACTGGTTATTCTTATAGTAAAAATTGAAGGATAATAAGGTCTCACCGGACAGTTGTTTTGGCAAATTTTCATCCGACAATGACCTATTGCAGAAAAATGATCATAATTTTACAATAAAGATAAAATAAAAACTAACTAATGATTTTTGTTGAAAGGATTCTTGTAAGATTCTGACTAAGTTATTAAGGTTAATTTCTTATGCAACTGGTGGTTTTGATACTGAACCTATACTACCACCATTCCCTCTTTTTTACATTTATTTTTGACAGAAAAGAGCTATTTCCAACCTGTTCCTGTGAGAAGCAGGCTCACAGAGTCAGTATGTACCTTATTGATCTTGAAAGTTCACTAGTACTATAACAAAATTAACATACTTTTCTTCACCCCTCAACCATGTAGCATTTTAGATATTTACCTCTGAAGCAGACACATGAAAATACGTAAGCCAAGTCGGATGCACATTTGCAGACTAAGTTACGCATTTGATCTCCAGTGCTAGTCTAACTGTGACAGGCAGTCACCAACAAGGCAACCCATTTACAAGCCTAACTCAAAGTAAATGTAAAACCACATTACAGATTTAGCTTATGTGTGAGTTTATAAATGCTAGGGTTGTGATAATCAGGCTCATGCCTTCTACCTTAAAAATTATAGGGGTGTCAAAATACGAAACTATCCAGTGAGACCTAAGAAGATTTAGAAAATGTTAAATTCTACTAGTGCATAGTTTTCATTTTCTAGTCTTCTTGGTTTAGACCGCTTGGTTTCAATGTTCTAAGGCGGCGTATCCAGTATGATTCCTTTTCCTTCCTGGTTTCGGAACTCCAGCTGTGGTTGTTAGCAATAGCGATAAGTATTATATCACTGAAAGTGTGGCCAGGGGAGGAGAAGTGTTCTGCGACCGGGCTTCTGTACAGCTTTTTTTGTCATCCAATCAGATCTATGAAGGTTTATCATTTTGTGTAGCTTTTCAGTTTCTCTGACGTACTGAAGGCCACAGATCTTACATGTGATGAGATAAATCACATTCTCTGTTTTGCATGTTTTGTTTGAACCATGTATGTTTAGTTTTTCTTTAGTCACTGTGCTAGTGAATGTCTTGGTCTTTATCATATGTTGACAGGTTTTTCATCTTTTATCGCCACAGGTCCAGATTGACTAGGTTGGTTGTGACTAGCGATTGGCGTTAGCTTTGCCCTGACTAGGATGTCCTTTAGGTTATTTGGTCTCCGGTAAGCTACTACAGGTTTGTTCGGAAGTATTAGGTTTAGTATGTCTGACGGTTGGCCAGTGGTTTGAGATTATTTTACCTACTTTGGGATTGTCTGGGTGATAGGTCAGAATAAATGGTATCCTATCAACCTCTTCTTTCTGTCCATATCTGAGTAGATCATCACGGTTTGTTTGTTTGGCCCTTTGGATTGCCTCCGCAATCAGGTCTTTGTCGTGGCCTCGGTAAATTAAATGTTTAGCCAGCTCTTCAGACCTTTCTAGGAATCTTTCATCGTCGGAGCAAATTCTGCGTATCCTCATTGCCTTCCTATATTGGATGTTCCTAATGAAGTGTTTTGGATGACAGCTGGTTGGGAGGAGATACTGGTGTTTGTCGGTTGGTTCGAATAGATGTCTGTGTGTAATTTGTTTTCCACCAGTCTGGTTGTTGTGTCCAGGAAAACATGGTTTGAGTTGGAAATTTCTGCCGTGAATTTTATTGAAGGATGGAAGTTGTTTGCCTTTGATATGAAGTCATCCAGACTTTCTTTTCCATACTGCCACTTCATTTCTATATCATCGATAAAGCATACCCACTGGTATGGTGTACGCTCAACCGATGCTAAGAGCTGAACTTCAAGTTTTCCCATGAAAATGTTAGCATACGAAGGGGCCATTTTAGTACCAATTGCAGTTCCATTGATTTGTAGTTATTCGCCATAGGGTTGTTATTCGCCATATGATTTGTATTCTTTATATATATATATATATATATATATATATATATATATATATATATATATATATATATATATATATATATATATATATATATATACATATATATATATATATATATATATATATATATATATATATATATATATATATATATATATATATATATATATATATACCTTCTTTGCTACCTTCTTCTTTTAAGAATTCTTTCAATTTTAACCGTTTAGAAACCTTATCACAGACTTGATATTAATATCTGCACTCTGATAGTAAACGTTAGGTAGAATGTGTCGTATTTTGCGATCTGACTCGAGGAGGCTGTGCCAAATGCTTAGTTTGCAAACTGACTTACGAGGGCTGTGCAAAATGCCTATTTTGCGAACTGACAAGATGGCTTTGACAAATGCCTATTTTGCGAACAGACAAGAGGGCTATTCCAAATGCCTAATTTGCGAACAGACTAGAAGGCTGTGCCAAATACCTATTTTGCAAATTGGCTCAAGGAGCCTGTGCCAAATGCCTATTTTGCGAACAGACAAGATGGCTTTGACAAATGCCTATTTTGCGAACAGACAAGAGGGCTATTCCAAATGCCTAATTTGCGAACAGACTAGAAGGCTGTGCCAAATGCCTATTTTGCGAACTGGCTCAAGGAGCCTGTACCAAATGCCTATTTTGCTAACAGACAAGATGGCTGTGACAAATGCCTATTTTGCGAACTGGCTCAAAGAAGCTGTGATAAATGCCTTTTTTTGCAAACTGGCTCAAGGAACCTGTGCCAAATGCCTATTTTGCGAAATGAAGAGTGGAGGCGGTATCAAAAATTGTTTGGAAATCAAGCCCCAGTCTGTTTATTATGTTTGGTGAACACATCCAAAGTGCCATAATAACGCCACTTGCTAGCGTTCTAAACAAATCAGATATGAGTATAACGATAAAAAGTAGAGGTTAGGGAGTAAATAAGTCTATGATTTAGTGGAGATAAAAAGTCGTGTAGGGCACGCTGTTCACACAAGTTTTGTTTAACAATAGTAGTTTTCGTCGTACTAGAAATTTTGTGGCAAAAAGAAATTAATTCTTCACGAATACATTTGGTTTTACAATATGTACAACAGGATAAGTTCCATTTATCTCTTTATTATTTTAATGATTATAATTACCAACTCGCCAAAAACTCAAAACAAACAAATCCTTTCATCATTTTCTTAATGAAAATTAGCATTTGTTACACACACACTATCTATAAAAATTTAATATTCCTTTCTTGACATTGTAGCATGTACAGACTACAAATATCGTACTATTTGTATAATTTATTAGTGCGCCTGATGAGGTATCAAAAGCCTGGTTTCAAAAACAGCAATTTTTATCAAATGACCATATCAAGTTTCATAGATCAATGACATGACCCGCTCTGGCGCTGTAGGCTATAATACTATACAGAGCTAAGTACTCTTGGCTAGAGAAGTCAAGGCTATGTAGAGATATACATATATGAACTGTTGCCTAATCACGCACACATCGATAAATACCAAACCACTATCCTTTAATCCTATAATAACGAAGAAAGCAAGAGACAAACTTTGAATTAGCTGGATTGCATTCAGATAAATATGTCCTTCATACTAATTTGCAAGAATGCATGACATATTCAGTCTAATATTAAATGAGGATGAGAATAAACGTGAATAAGACGTGTTTAAAATGTAGCTTGCATTGCAAGGAAAGAGATAGTATAGCATATAAATGAAATTTAAGACTGTGGTTTGCAACAAAAAATTTATTCATCAATTTACGAGTGATTCTTCCTCAAAATAATGTCTTACAAATGTTTGGAATTTTGACTTTAATAGGAAGCAGGCATAGAATTACATTGACCGACAATCTGATAAAATAGCTGGCACAAGAAAAGCTCCATTAAAAATATAAATAAATATACACATATTCTTTGAAAATATCTTGAACATAGTTTTTATGAAGCATTATTACCAATTTACCTGTCAAAGATGCTTTTGTACAAATAAGAGCACACAAACCATCACCAAACAGAAACAAACACACAAACACACACACACACACATATACACACACACATATATATATATATATATATATATATATATATATATATATATATATATATATATATATATATATATATATATATATATATATATATATATATGTGTGTGTGTGTGTGTGTGTGTGTGTGTGTGTGTGTGTGTTTTCCACGCATGGGATGAAATATATTCGTTATTCACTCGCAATAAGGAAATTTGCTTTTTCATTTATGCTCAGTGTTGTCTATCAATGTTGAATGAAGAATAGACAGAAAAAGCACATTTTTCGCCGGATCCCTCCGACGTCAGCGGTTCACTGTTTAAGTTGTGCTTTATTGAGATTACTCGCACAGAGAATGTTAAAAGTATCTCAACTCTCCTGGCTTCGAGGCAACATAGCACAAGCCTTTATAAGGAAATCGCGCTTTGTTGGATTTAATCTGAAATCGACATACCTTAATGAATCAGGCATGCATCTTGTGAGGAACTGTGCACCAGCGCCATTTGAAGTGATGCATGTCAGTCATTTACATGGTCTTATCACATGTTGTATTATACTTGTATTGTATTATCCGTCGAGAATATTATTAAAATGTATTTTTATCGGCATTTCTTGTAAAACTTGTTTTTCCCTGCAATGAAGAATTTACATATGTCAATTTAATACGGCTGTGCAGTTTGAATACAAACTATAAGCTATGAGTATACTATTTCCCCCCAAATACAATTATACGCTGTACGTGTGTTATTTCATACAAATAAAACTATACCCTATACGTCTTTGATTTCATACAAACACGACTATAAGCTTCACATCGGTGATTTTATACAAATACAGCTATAAGCTATACCTATGTGATTTCATACAAATACGCTGTGCAATTGTGATTTCATTCAAATACAACGACGTTTGTACTAGTGTGATTACATAAAAATACAACTATAAAGCTATACGTAAATGATTTCATACAAATAAGACTATAATCTAAACATAGGCGATTTCATACAAATAAAACTATAAACTATACAATTGTGATTTCATACAATTACATCTATACGCTACACAAGTGTGATTTCATACAAATACAATTACACTGGCGTGAATGTGATTGTATACAAATACAACTATCAGCTATACATATGTGATTTCATGCAAAAAAGAAATATAATCTAAACGTATATGATTTCATAGAAATACAAGTATACACTTTACGAGTGTGATATCGTACAAATACAACTATAAGGTAAATACGGTTATTTAGGTATTACTATAAAGGAAAAAAGCCCCATATTCATATAATAACTCCTCATCTTTCGCTTGCACTTACCTATTGATTGCTGTTTTTTTTTTATCCATCATTTAGGTAAATATATTGGCCACTTCCTCCATTAGTCGCCCCTTACTATAGGTGTGAGGGTATTTCGGCCTTTTCCACATCACTAAGCCCGAGGAGGGGACCAAGTTATTTTAAAAGATGTATGTGTTTCACGTTTGTATTTTATTCCATAAATTAAAAAAAGAATTTATTTAAAGTTAGCTACTGTTTTTGTTTCAGAAAAATAGCGGAGGTAAAGGACTTCCTAAATAATGACAGCGTGACATGATTGCTATTATAAACTGATTTACAAAATAACTTTGCTTATATACCTACCTACCTATCACCCCACCTACCTACTTACCTACCTACCTACTTCATACATACATACATACATACATACATACATACATACATACATACATACATACATACATACATACATACATACATACATACATACATACATACATACATACATACATACATACATACATACATACATACATACATACATACATACATACATACATACATACATACATTCTTATACCATTGTCATGGTTTAAGCATACTGCATGTAGTGTCCTCTGGCAGGGTGAACGCTTGTATTACAGGTGGGCATTGCGACGCTCTTCTATTGCTGGCATGAGTGTGGCGGAATTGGCGTCAAACCAGTCATTGTTCTTTGTCTGCTTCTTACCAAATATTTTTTGTGGCTTCGCTGTACACAGTATCTCTGATGTTGTCCCATCTCTCTTTGGCATTGTTGTAGGGAGGTTCTGAATTAAACGCCTTGGAGAGGGCGTAAGTGAAGTCTTCAGCCTTGTCTGGATATGACGTCTTGCTCACGTCAATATGTGGTTTACCCACTTTCCTAGAGTGGTGGATCTTCTTTGCCTGAAGCTTAAATTTAGTGAGTGATCGGTGTCGCAGTCAACGCTGTGGAATGTACAAGTAAGCTGCACACCCTTCATGGCTGAACGTCTTGTGATGATCAAGTCCAGCTGATGGCAGTGTTTGGATCGGGGATGCATCCAGAATATTTTGTGCTGTGGTTTTGTCTGAAAAAAATGAATTGGTGATGCTGAGGTTGTGGTACATTTCTAGTAGACGTTGCCCGTTTTAAGTCATCTTCCCAATGCCAAACTTGCCGAGACACAAAGGCCAGGAGTTCTGATCGGCACCTACCCTAGCGTTAAAGTCGCCCATGAAATTTTGTCGATGAGCTCGTCGAGCTCGTTGTAAAACGCATCCTTGGTATCTGTGGTGGCACTGAGTGTGGGAGCGTAGCGCGGTTGTGGTGTGGAGGCGAAGAGATAGCAGTCTTTCGTTTCCTTGTTGGCAGGGTTCTATCATCGCCAGCAGAGAGTTTCTGACAGCAAACCCAACACCATACTCCTTAACGTCGTCTTTGCTCTTTCCTTGCCAGAAGAGCGTGTAGTTCTTTTCTCTGAGGGACCCAGAATCTGGTAGCCGTGTCTCTTGAAGTGAGGCGATATCGACATGGAGTCTTGTATAAATGTGAAAATTAAATCACTGTTGATGCTGTTTTCTTTTTTATTCTAAATTATGGTATGAGATGTTCTTGGATGGTCTGATAATGGCATCAATCATATATTATCCTCTTGCTAATTAATCTTCGATTGTCTCATTGTGCCTGAAAATATTTATTTGCACGTTAAGCAGACTGAAGACATCCATATTTCTTACACAAATTCTTATAAGAGATAAAGTAATAAATATTTATATTCCTTAAACCCATAGGTAATTCAAGAGTTTTAAATGAGTTTTTCCCCCGTTGTCATTTAAATAGTTTTCATCGCCACGTGAAAGCAGTCTCTGATACTGGATTTAATTACAAATATTATTTTTATTTAGAAACAATTATACTCACGATGGAGATTAGTGACATATTTATGTTGTTTGATATCTCTAATAGCTAGTGGAATGATTAGGCGAACACATTAGTTAATTCTAAAGCAAAATACTATCTTTTTTCTAAAATATCAGCATACTTCATATTTTTCTAGAGGTTTTTTTGCCATCAAGTGATTACGTGACATTTAGTTTTATTTAGAATAGCCATTAATCTTTAAAAATGCATTCCACGGAGATAATTTTGAGTACAATGTCTTTCTGATAAATCCCTTCATGACTTCAAGAGTATGAAATGTTATATTGTATGTTCTAAATAGATTTAATGTAGAATGAGAGAGTTTATTTACAACGTTAAGTTTGTATTTTTATTCCGGATCTAGGTCACATAAGAATGATATATGGTATAGTTACGGCTTATGAATCATCTTTACAGAACTGGAAATTATTTTGAATTATAAAGATGAATAATTTGTCATTATTAAAATATCTTTTAATTTTTAATTTTGTAGATGGTTACTTTTCTGTGTTTTCTTTTTGCGATAGATTTGCAAATAGACAATCACATTTGTCGTGCCGAAAATGTTCTGTGCATATACGTTTATCTGTTCTTTCGGTTCTGTTAACGTGAGCTCTTAGATGTGTTTACAAAGATTTAGTCTTTGTGAACAAGACTGTACACTTGCTAAATTTTAACAGCTATTATTAGTACATTTGTCTGTAAAGGGTGATTTGGTGCGTTCTGAAATAGAAACTAGGCCCAAGCGAGAAAAGTGGTTACGTTGTCCATTTTGCCTAAATGAACTTTGGAAGGGTTGTACGGTCGACTTAAACGAATTGTACCGGCTGCCTAGATATATTTTGTGAAATCATTTGGAGAAAACTCGATTTTCGACAAGTTTATTTTGTTATTATTATTATTATTATTATTATTATTATTATTATTATTATTATTATTATTATTATTATTATTATTATTAAATTTCTATTATACTTAGAAAAAATGTTCATTTCGTTTGGTGAATTGCACGTTCTAATTTTAAACACATGTGAATAATCTCCTTAAAAGTAAATTAAATAAATATAAGTCATATACTACCATAGTAATATAGACGTATATCAACATATCGCCATAGTATTGCAGATGTATACGTCATATATCACCATAATATTTCAGACGTATTATGTCAGATATTACCGTGGTATTGCAGACGCTTGCGTCACATATCAACTAAGTCACATATTCCGAACGTATATGTCAATATTACAAAAGTATTGCAGACATATATGTCACATATTACCATAGTATTGCTGACGTATATGTCACATAAAATCATAGTATTGCAGAAGTATATGTCGCATATCACGGTGGAATTGCAGGCGTATACGTCACATGTCACCATAGTAATGAAGACATATACGTCACGTATCACCGTGGTATTGCAGATGTTTACATCATATTATCACCATTGTATTGCAGATGTATATGTCACATATCACCGTAGTGTTGCAGACGTTTACGTCAATATCACCATATTATTCCAGATGTATACGTCATATATCACTATAGTTTTGCAGACGTATTTGTCTCATATCAATATGGTATTGCAGACGTGTACATCATATTATCAGCATAATATTGCAGACGTATATCTCACATATCACCGTGGTATTGCAGACGTATGAGTCATATTATCACCATAGTATTGCAGACATATATGCGCATCAGCTTATTTACACGATGATCTTCAAAACATTCATCCTTAATTAGTTTCACCCACCACATCCACTCTGCTTCTGCGAAATGGAGGTGGAAAAGAGCATGATACTCAAAGGCAATTTAATCATCAGAATCGCAATTTTGACCCTGAGTATCACCATTTCATCCAATGTGATTAAAACTTTTGTGAAGTTGATAATTTCATAGCCAGTATATTTCAGCAGTATGGTTAGTATATGTTCAAAATATATTTAGTAACTTCAGAGCAGTTTAAAACCATGTCCAAGAGACAGGAGAATATAGAGGGTCTGATTTTGATCTGTAACTGAATATTTTTATGCCCAATGTTACTTCCATCCATCAACACACATTCATCCACAGCATGTTGCAAACATACAACTGAAATGCATGCACAACAACATAACTAATTGCCAACTTTCTAATTGATGTAACTTAGACTTAGTGTCCTGTTCAATACATAAGTCGATGTCTAATAATTTACGCGCCATCTTCACTGATATTTTGTCCTTGCTAGACTTACTTTAAGTATGGAACAAATCCTGAATTCGAGAGAGAGAGAGAGAGAGAGAGAGAGAGAGAGAGAGAGAGAGAGAGAGAGAGAGAGAGAGAGAGAGAGAGAGAGAGAGAGTCATTTTAGATGTACTTACACTTTATTTTAATTATTTGCATTACTTTTGTCAACTGATTGTACTTATTTTATCTGGCCATGTAACAGGCCCTGCCAGTTTCTGTACATAAGAAAGTCAGGTTAAATACGTTGGAGTAACGGTTCTTTGATATGTAAGTTTCAAAACATATGGAATTTAACTTTACAGTTATGATGGGTCCTGATGTAGCCAATAAGTGGCTGAAATACAACTAATGAGGTTCTTATACGAGGGGTGAAATTGACGATATTCTGATGTATGGGTTGAGATCGACGATACATGAGTAGAAATCAATAATATAGTGTTTGTTCTTTTACCAATAGGTGATACTTTCGACTTCAATAAATATGTGGCTAAATAAGACTTATCAATAACATTTGAAGTACAAACAGATAACCTAATCGCACAATAACTGGCTAAATATTAGCCAGCAGAAATGGTTCAATACTGAGATAGATAACTGTATATGGAAGGCTAAATCATATTTACTGCACTCTATTCGGGTTCACGGAGGTTGAGCCGATCATCATCCGTGGTCAGCCTTTGTCACAGAGTTATTTGTCGACAAGTCAAAAAGACTTAGCTTCGCTTGAATTTCAAAAGAATCTCGTCTGCGTTATAAATGGTCATTGTTAATTCCGACCTAACTTAATATACGGGTTTCTTATATTTTGGTATTCTAAACTGACCTGGAATAAGATTATTTGTATGATTTGTTGATATATAACTTGCTTTAAGGTAAGGAATTTTTAAGTCGATCTCGAATACTATCATCAAGATCATGTACAATCAAATTTAAATCTGGTTTAATTACCTTTATGTCATTTTCAATATCCGTACTGCATGTACAACGAATTTTCCAGCAGCTTTGTATAGTCAATAAGCTATTTATTGCCATCATAAAAATGCATCTGATGATATCATGGAAATAAATGTGAAGATAAATTTTCTTCAAGCATATTTTAACGGCTCTACTAACTAAATTTCTACATATTATTTAAACAATCACCTAAAATGTTTACATACACAATCGTATCTCGTCTTGGGCGAATATGGGTCTCGCAAAATATGCGTGGTATGTTCCCTTACAAGGTATTTCTTTTCTGATTGAACATGAACGAAAATACTCGAAAAATCGTCCACACAGATAAATACCGAATGATTGTTGTCTGACTTGGCAAAGTTTAGCTTTTAGCTGTACTGTAGTAATTAAGAAACGCAGATTATACTCCAGACACGTTGACTCTGACCAAAGATAATTGCTGGAAATGATTTTGTGCGGTATGAATAATATTCCTAGCTTTACGAAATAATACATTGGTCTATATGAATAGTATTCCTAGCTTTACGAAATGATACATTGGTCTATATGAATAGCATTCCTAGCTTTACGAAATGATACTGTGGTCTATCTGAATAGTATTCCTAGCTTTACGAAATGATACAGTGGTCTATATGAATAATATTCCTAGCTTTACGAAATGATACATTGGTCTATATGAATAATATTCCTAGCTTTACGAAATGATACATTGTTCTATATGAATAGTATTCCTAGCTTTACGAAATGATACTGTGGTATATCTGAATAGTATTCCTAGCTTTACGAAATGATACTGTGGTCTATATGAATAGTGTTCCTAGCTTTACGAAATGATACATTGGTCTATATGAATAATATTCCTAGCTTTACGAAATGATACTGTGGTCTATATGAATAGTGTTCCTAGCTTTACGAAATGATACATTGGTCTATATGAATAATATTCCTAGCTTTACGAAATGATACGTTGGTCTATATGAATAATATTCCTAGCTTTACGAAATGATACGTTGGTCTATATGAATAGTGTTCCTAGCTTTACAAAATGATACAGTGATCAATATGAATAGTATTCCTAGCTTTACGAAATGATACAGTGGTTAATATGAATAGTATTCCTAGCTTTACGAAATGATACAGTGATCAATATGAATAGTATTCCTAGCTTTACGAAATGATACATTGGTTAATATGAATAGTATTCCTAGCTTTACGAAATGATACAGTGGTCTATATGAATGACTGTTAAGAAGTAATTTGACCTAACCACACGTCTCTCGTTTCACGACGAGTTCGAGCTATGGAATTTTAATTGTACAATAACTGTAGTTGAAAAGTGATAGTCATTTGATGATAATCTTTATAAGAGAGACCAATCAGAATCATATTCAATAAAAAATAATAAAATAGATTCTCACATGACGTAATCGATTACGATTGCTTGAAAAGTTAATTTACACTATTGTGACGAATTATGTTTTGTGTGGGGTGCTCCCAATATTTTATTTAAATTATTACTAAAGTTCCACCAAGGCTCTATTTTGTTGGGAGTTAAATTTAGTGAAAGATAGAGGTAAAGCGCCGAGCCCACAGTTAGCAATGCCAACAGTTCGATGGTTAAATATGCAAACAGTTTGAAATTCAAAGAATAAAAATTTAATAACAATTCAATAATTAAATGACTTAAATTTCCAATTACACTCCTTCTGCTCGACCCTGTAATAAGCATATTGCCTCATTTGATTAGCAGCTTGAGATCGATTTCCACCTGTCCTTGTATTTCTACTCATCTGTTGTAACCCTTCTCTCTCCTATTTCTCCCAATTCCTTGTCCTCTTCATCCCCGGACTTTCTCCAAATTACTTCTCCTCCTCCTCAACTTTCTATTGACTGCTTCTCCTCCTCCGAAATTTTCTCTCCCACGACTACACTTCTGTCGACTTCGACTGTCATGGCAACAGTCACACTTCCGTCTCCAAGTCTTGAAGACATGGAACCCAATTGAACCGGAAGTTCTCTGTCCCTTAGAAAGCTTCCTATGAAAACATAAGGACGGTGCAATCTTTTCTCTTAGCCTTCTCATCTCACACTTCACACAGCCTATAATGAGATAACGACTATTAATATTTTTCCGTCACGCATTCGTTCACATCGAGATACCCATACATTTTTATATGGTAAAGCATACGTCATTATACAGGGCTGTATCAATTACTTCTCATACATAATAGCTTATTGACTTTTACGAAGCTTTGTCATTTCTTGTAATCTACCTATACATTCTGCCGCCAGATTTCGAGTTGCTTCTTTCTCGGAATAAACCTAATTGATTTACAATCCTTCCAAGAGAATCCTAAATTACCCTTAGGATTTTGAAAGGCATCATTCTGGTCTGAAAGGTAATCACGCTTTGTTTCTCAGTTTAGACTGGATATAGCTATAATGGAATTCAATGAAACATAGCGGACAATGTCCCTCTCGCTGTCTGTCAACGTGGAGACAGATAAGGACATGCCCCATTCACCTCGTTGACTCTCCTTTTGATCCTTGAACTAACTCTTAACACATAGGTGAGCTAAGGACAAGCCTTTGTTAAGTGACACAACCTTTCACCTTTGCTGACTCAAGGTTCAGGTCTCTGGCTGGTCATTTTACTTTGCGTAAGCCATCAATGCTAAATTGGAGGCAATCTTTAAAGGTCAAACACAATGCCGCGGCAATGTTTCCAAGAAAGGTAGATTATAGCTTATACATGACCTTAGCTGGGTGATAAGCTAATGTGACAGAAACCAACCATATTTTTCATTTTGATTATGTATTTAGATACAGTAGTGAAAACTAACGCTATAAATACAAATACTGTATAAATTAGTTAATAAATATATAAGAAAAGAAAGTTTTTAGTTTAATTTACAATATTTGAATTTAAAGTCAATTTTGTAAATTTATGTTTTGCTAGAAATGATAGGTGCCATATGTTATATACAGTTTCTTATATCGTTCATATAGGTTGAACTATCACTATCAAACATGGTGTGAAAAATACAGTACATGTTGCTTGATATCGTGGTGAAGCGAGTTGTAACCTAATAGCCTCCCCATATCGATCAGGTGTCATTTGCTGCAAACATTCGTTTCACCCTAAATTTTAAAAGCATTTTCATTGCAAATGTTGAAGCCTCGTTTAATGAGACGATCTCATAGTCATAAAATATCTTTGCTATGCGAATGGCTTAGATCTCGAAGTCATACGTGAGTTGACTTCATATCTTATTACAAATGACGATAATCATACCGATCTTACGCACTACATTACTTTCAATGATTAAAGTGATATATCTTTAAAATTATTAATCTGTTTGTAATTGTCCACACCCATATTCCAAGGTTCCTTAGTTACGATACAACTAGATTTATCGCATCATGAAAAAACCTCAGCCTAGAAGTTCTTTTTCTAATTCAGAATGTATTTTTAACGAGGAAGTTAATTACTTATTTATGACAATTGATTCTCTTTAAGTTTATATATATATATATATATATATATATATATATATATATATATATATATATATATATATATATATATCGTTATTTTATAAATTATAAACACATTTGACCTACTGCAAATATATTTTATATTAAGCAACTTTGACTTTCAATGTAACCTTGATCTTTAATTACAGTGCTTTTATCCGCTTCTGTTATTATTTACGCTTCGTCTTCCTCTGTCATTTCAAGAAAAAATTCCTATTTTCAATTTTTCATGATTTCTGACAAACTACAGTTCACATATCGTTCCTAACATAATGGCCCTAATAATTACCCTTACAAGAGGAACAGCTTGGTAATTAGCAATGTTGTTGTGGTCAATTCGCTTTTATAATACTTTTGTGGAGTATTGTCAAACAATTCACGTATTGTATGTAAGCCACTAACACACACACACACACACACACACACACACACACACATATATATATATATATATATATATATATATATATATATATATATATATATAAACCGCTCCGGCGGCCTACTGGCCTAGTGGTTAGAGCGTCCGCCTCGGATGCGGGAGGTCGTGGGTTCGATCCCCGGTCGAGTCATATCAAAGACTTACAAAAATGGTACTGACAGCTGCCTCGCTTGACGCTCAGCATTAAGAGGTTAGTGTTAGGACTGGTCGGCCTGGTGTCAGGCTGATGTGACTGGGTGGGACATCATGCTACATGTCTGCGGCATGATGCCCCAGTGCTAGACATCACTATAAACTGCCACACTGTAGACATCGTAGCGATAATGACTGAAAAATTGTTAAAGCTACGTTAAAAGTTATAAACACCATATATATATATATATATATATATATATATATATATATATATATATATATATATATATATATATATATATATATATATATATATATATATACTTGAATGGAAGTAAGCACTAGTATATATCTTTGCTTGAAGGCAGGTGTGATGTATACTGTGATTTGGATTTTTAACGGAGCTTTAACAATATTTCAGTCATATCGCTACGATGTCTGCAGTGTGGCATTTTAAAGTGATGTAGAACTGGGGCATCATGCCGCAGACATGTAGCATGATGTCCCACCCAGTCACATTTTCCTGACACCAGGCCGGCCAGTGTTAACACTAACCTCTTAGTGATGAGCGCCAAGTGAGGCAGTTGTAAGTACCATATTTGCAAGTCTCTGATATGACTCGGCTGAGGATAGAACCCACGACCTCCCAAATCCGATGCTCTAACCAGTAGGCCACCGGAGCAGTCTCTTAAAGGCAAGTAAGCATTATAAGATATGCTCGCTTGACGGCAAGAAAACGCTAGCATATATGGATGCGTGAGGGCAATATATATATATATATATATATATATATATATATATATATATATATATATATATATATATATATATATATATATATATATATATATATATATATATATATATATATATTCTAGTTTACGTATGGCAACGACAATAGTAATGCAAGAAGCTAATATGCCTAAAACATTGTCGATTAACCTTAAGTCAGTTAATTTATCAAGGGGTACAACTCTAGGCTTATAAATGTGCTGTTTTTATTTCATCTAGCTTGCGCCGAAGAGAATTGACCATATACTTTATCTTGAAGCATGAGTTTGCTTTTTTCAGCTGATGGAACGGTATTTAAAAGAGATTTTATATTCATACGGTAATTAATGTTGCGGATATAATATGCTTTGTTGTCAACAAGATATTGTCCACTGCCATTACACTGTCACTAAGCAGCACACTGCATTTTTTTTTCATTTCCAAGCAACAATTTCCCCTTCTGAAATTCCTTTTATTGTTACAATCATTTATTGATATTTTACTTTCAGATGGAGAACACTACTTGTCCGAGCCTCATCTGGGACGAAAATGTTACAGAGAATGTCAGTCGATCTTCGGTTATGGTGGAGGCATATGCAGAGAAAATCTACGAGATATACCTTCCAAGGGTTCTATCCTCTTCAAAGTATGTCCGGATTATTATGTATATATTTGGTTATTCCGGTAATCTTTTAGCATTTATGCTCTGGATACGGAAACCAATGCTTCACTCATCAGGTTGTTACCTTGCCGCCCTGGCTATGTCAGATCTCGCGTTTCTCATTCTTGATTTGCTTTACAGCCTCCACACGGAGTGGGGTATTAATGCCCTTAATGCACCAATCCTGTGCGAGACTTTTACAATTCTGTATCTTACTACGCAGTACACGTCTCCACTTCTGACACTAGGATTCACCACCGAACGTTACATCGCCATTAAGTTTCCACTGAAAAGGAGAATATATTGCACGCCAAAACGTGCCATCACAATGGTGATATTTCTGGCGTTTTTATCTTTGGCTTTGTGTGGTATTCAGGGGTATTTCTGGACTTACGACAAAAAATTGAAAGAGTGCGTAAGGAGGATAGACAAACTAGAAATATGGGAGTCCTGGACCTGGTCCACAGAGATGGTCATGTTTCTGGCAGTGCCAGTCATGATACTGGCTCTCAACATGTTGGTCATTTCTGAAATTCGTAAATCACGAAAAATTGCTCTGAAACTACATCGTATCTTATTCAAAACAACGGCGACGACTACCATGCTTCTAGCTGTATCATTCTTTTTGATTTTGACCACGCTGCCTGTAAGCATTGCCTACGCATTGAATTACAGCTTTCCTCCTGGAAAAATTCATAACAGTCTGTTAGATATCAACGAGGACCCTATTTGGCGGGCTCATCTAAGCTATTATGAAGCAAGAACAATAATATACAATGTGGGTTTGACACATTACGTAATGAACTTTTACATTTATCTTGTGGCCGGTGATAGATTCCGGAAAGATGTACTGATAATGTTACGTTGCAAGAAATCTGCACGAAATCTTAGTCGGATCCATACCAGATCGGAAACAACTAAAATGGAGTCATTTTGCAGCAGTGACACATTTTAACTGGAGCGGACAATTTAAAAATGAAGCTTTTTGTGTTTGTGCTGTTATTTCAGAATGTTGATGACAACCTGGCTACAGATGACTTATCTTAAATATCGAAAACAGAACGCACAAAGTGTAGCCGATGAATGAATTAAAGGCTGAAAACAGGATCATCTAGGCGAATCTGTATGATAGGAAAAATACCGATCTTCTGCCCTTGTAGGATTGTATTTTTCAAAGAGTTTGACAGAAACTGAGATGATAAGATTGTTTAGTTTCCAGAGGGAGTATCAGTTGGCCATCACAGACGTGTTGTGTAATTTATGCCGTGCACAAGGACCATTAAGCATCTTCAAAGCAAAGATCTTTTAAACAAAGTTGAGATGTAAATAATGATTGTTCTAGCTGGATCTCCGGACGTTTCGGGATATTAAAGATTGACCGGAGATTATAACGTTTCTTTCAGGATAGATGCCATCTCATTTACTATATTCAAAATGTGGAACTAGATATGTTAAGCCACAATTTTCTTCGAAATGTCTCAATATATTGTGACGTGTACATTTTTTGTTGTATCTCTTTGTGACCGTATATGTCCAAATTATCTTGAATTTTACAGAAAACCAGTGGTCGTTGTTTTAACTTCCTGGCCTGAATAATATGCTGAATGATCTTTTAAATCTGACTAAGAACGAATAATAAAATCCAATTTTAGAACTACTCAACTTACGTTTATTGACTTAATTTTACAATAAAAATATGACCCTGAAATATTGTTTAAACAAAACCACATAAATTTCACCTTTGCTCTTGCCTCCCTGCCAACATGTTAGATTAGCACGAATTAGTGAAAGAGTATAATTTTTATTTAAAATGTTTCATTTTTAGTGTCATTTATTCAATCTTCTGGGGAAAAAATTGTTAGGAAAAATATACAAGTGGTCCTTCGTAGCAGACTAAGAAAGTCCCCTCCCCTTCCCTTACCTCACCTCCCCTCCCCCATAACTTGACATTAAGTTGCATACATTACAGTCGGCCTTCTTCAGCACAACTGTTTTTTAATGGAATAATTTTATTAGGATTAGGTCAGCTTACGGATTAAGGCATAACCAGATAAAGATGTAATATTTAGAAAAAGAACAAACGAAAGGCATTCGCTATATCACGGACAACCAATATTTCGAAAACGCTTGCATAAAACATATCTTAGGAGATTGAAGAAGTTGTCAGATTTGCGTTCTTACTACATTTAATAAACACATGTGCATACCTAACAAGAATGTTGTGGAAAAAAGTCCGAAACTGTCGGAGAGACTCGCCTGAAATCCACAATTTTTTTTATGAAAAACATGTAGAAGTTTATGACACCATAAGACACCTACTATATATGTGTAAGCGTATAAAACATTTTCGAATGGAATTTTAAAGTCATATAATTTTAAACTATACAGACTAAAGACGGATTTTGAACAAAAAAAATCTGACAGATGATATTACTCTAAAAGCCATACCAGTATTAAATCAAATATACGTTCCTTTGCTTGAAATCGCTCATCTGAAGATAAATCAGTGTAATCGCAGTCATTCTTGCAGTCCAATGTTCACCACGTTTGCCAAAGAAAGCATAAAGTAGGCTTTACAATGAAAATCTTCAGAATTATTCCATTTTCATTCGAATATGTTACACAAGCTGTTATTAAAGGTCGGAGTTATATGACGAGCAAGGATATCACTAAAAATGGATAATGATTTGTTTTTGAGAGATCAAAATGCGTGTAAACGAAGAATAACTAAAAAAATAAGCCCTATAGAGAAGTGAAATTTAAGAAAAAGGTAATAACCTGGTTTCAAAAACAGCAACCTTTATCAAATAACCATATAGACTTTTATAGATTAATGACATGATCCGCTCTGGCGCTGTATGTTATAATACTATACAGAGCTAAGTAGAGAAGTCATGACTATGTATAGATAGATATACATATATCAACTGTTGCCTAATCACGCACACATCGATAAATATCAAACCGCGATCCTTTAATAATATAATAACAAAGAAAGCAAGAGACAAACTTTGAATTAGATGGATTGCATTCAGATGAATATGTCCTTCATACTATTTTGCAAGGATCCATGACATTTTCAGGTCTCAGATTAAATGAGAATGAGAATAAACGTGAATAAGACGTGTTAAAAATGTAGCTTGCATTGCAAGGAGAGAGATACTATAGTATATAAGTAAAATTTAAGACTGGGGTATACAAAAAAATTTCAGCAATTTATACGAGACCTTAAAACAATGTCTTTCAAATGTTTGGAATTTTGACTTAGGAAGTAGACCTTTAATTACACTGACCGACAAAGTCATAAAATAGCTAGCACAAAGAAATAGCCCCATTAAATATATATATATATATATATATATATATATATATATATATATATATATATATATATATAATGTCTTGAACATCGTTTTTATGAAGCATTATTGCCAATTTACTGGTCGAAGATGCTTTGTACAAAAAAGAACACACACAAACCAACATCAAACATAATTACACACACACACACATCAAAGTTTTCCACGCACTATATATATATATATATATATATATATATATATATATATATATATATATATATATATATATATATATATATATATATATATATATATATATATATCGGTTATTCACTCGCAACAAGGAAATTTTATTTTTCAATTATGCTCAGCGTTGTCTAGCAATGTTAAATGAATAATAGACATAAAAGCATATTTTTCGTTGGATCCCTCCGACGTCAGTGGTTCACTGTTTATGTTGTGCTTTATTGAGATTACTCGCACAGAGAATGTTAAAAGTATCTTAACTCTCCTGGCTTGGAGGCAACATAGCACAGGCCTTTAAAAGGAAATCGCGCTTTGTTGGATTTAATCTGAAATCGACATATCTTAATGAATCACCATACATCTTGTGAGGAACTTTGCACCAGCGCCATTTGAAGGGATGCATGTCAGTCATTTACATGGTCTTATCACATGTTGTATTATACTTGTATTTTATTATCCGTCGAGAATATTATTAAAATGTATTTTATCGGCTCTTCTAGTAAAACTTGGTGGGTTTTTTTCCCTACAGTGAAGCATTTCCAGCGTATGTCACCTTAATACGGCTGTGCACTTTGAATACCTCTCGGTTTGTTATCGGTTTGTTAAAGATATTGAGATTAATAATATAAATTCCTTATGCCAATATATGTCTAATACTAGTGATGTTATTAAGCCATGCGAAAAAATATTGTTATGGCGTATGTGGCAACATTAACAACTCCATAGAGCATCATTTTATCTGTTACATATATGTAGAAAAATTAAAAAGGAAATGTTTAAATATTTTGCAAATCAAATAATTTTCAATACCTCATTGAAATTTAATATAATTGCGTTTGAAATACGTATGTATACGAGTATTTTGCTTATTCAACGCATTAAGACTTATGAACAATGAACGATACATTGCGATTATTTAGAACCGGACATTGGGGACTTTGAGTTTCAACCGGACATTGGGGATTTGAGGTTCTAACTTTGGATTTATTAGTATTAGGTTTAAGTAAATGTTTGTAAAATTCTGTTATCCTAACATGTATAATATTGCTTATTAAACTGATTTAAAAATACAATAGTATGCCCACATGAGTTGGTGGAATATTAATACACCAGCAGAGACCTCAAGTATAGATGTCCTCACAACAATCTAAAACAAAATTTGGCAAACAGGAGAATGGCACATACCATAGACCCAGATTATATTTATCACTCTTCATAAGAAAGGGAAAAGTAGCTGAACCGGAACTACCGAAAAATCAGGTTCATGAGTCACTCATGCAAGGTTCTGTTTACGATCATTCTCAACAGACTGAAGCCTCAAGCAGAACGCATCATTGCTGAAAAAAAAAATAACCTAGCACCGCAAAGAAACGCAAACTAAGATGGTAAAGTCACATATCATTCTCATCTGACCTGTCAAAGACAGTCTAACAGGGTACAGTGGAAAGAGAAAGCGAGGCACACAGAAGAAGAGATGGGAAGATAACATTAATAGTAAAGGGTGGCGATATGACCTCAAAAATAACACTCTCGGTACAAGTGAAATTTATATTACAAGCAGTATTTTGATATTGGGACATAAAAGCAACATTAGATGGCAGCATCCTTGTGAGAACATGTAACTTAAGGAAAGGCTACCGGTACATTACTCGGTATTAATTAGCCACTAATTTTATTGCAATAAATTGGGAAAATAAAATATGCTGTAATTTAAGCAAATTTTCTAAAATATATTAAAATACTTTTATATTAAACTAATTTAACAGAAGAAATTATCTTCAGTGCATCTTTATAGCATACATATGATAATGTACAATTTGCCTCGTGCATATATTTATACAGATTTTTCATCGTTCATGAAAATATGTCCTACATATATAATCACGCAAAACATTTCCATGCCCTGGTTCAGAAATATTTAAATTTTCTTTATTATCTGCAATTAATTCATCAGCTGGAATGATGTCCCATGGTATATGCCTTTTATGAAGAACAACACAGGACAATGTGAATAAGGCAGCTTTTTTAGGAGAAATTCTCATACCATTTTGCAAACATGGGAAACGCCTCTTTAGGATGCCAAATGTGAGTTCTATAACACCTCTGGCTCTACACAAGGCATCATTGTACTTCCTCTGTGCCGTTGTGTTAGGGGCATTGTATGGTGTCATAAAGAACTTCCAACAAGGATGCCCAGAATCACCAAGTAGAAATCCATCATATTCGCCTGAAAATATAATGAAATAAATATGAAACATGTTATAGATTTCTTATATCATCATATTAAAAACATTTTCATATTTAATAACAATCATTATCTGTAAAAATACTTGTTTTTGGCTCTAGATAGGGCAATTTCTTGCAATTTTAATAACATTTTTTCCAAAGGATTAAATATTTTAAAACCATATTTACCTATGATAATTGATTTATAAAATCCTAAATCATCTTGACATATTTTGTGTCCAATCAATGCATATCCACATATAAGGTATGATTCACAAAAACTAAACAAATGTTAATTTTTTTCATGTAATGTACATTTGAATATATAACTACACATTCCCAACAGTAAGATAAGGTTTAAAAGTACTCTATAATAAAATTTTATTATATTATTTTATTGCACAATATATATATATATATATATATATATATATATATATATATATATATATATATATATATATATATATTCTGCCCATTGATTACCGTTTTCAAAGAACGGCAGGACAAAGTTGACTTTCCCGGAACATCCTGGAGTCATGCACAGAGCCAGGCCACTTTGCTACATAGTTTGTTATATGAAATCTAAAGTCACATGTCATCTGAAAAAAAAAATTAGATTACAGTTGCAAATACAAGGTCATATGAATATTTATTTTTAATTGTCTTAAGTTTAAACTTTAAATTCAACAACTTGAATGATACCTAAGGACAAATAAAAACTTTCAAATGTACCTGTAATGCAAATAATAATGTGTTTTCGATCAGAAGACCACCCCATTAGTTTTTTCCCACCTTAGTAAATGATTCCCCAATATTAAAAAATTATTTGAAGAAATTAAATAACTAAAATTACTGAACCTGATTCATGAATCTAAAAGTGTCAATTGTGCCCATGATTTGATGCATCTGTTATTTTATATGTATTAATATATATATATATATATATATATATATATATATATATATATATATATATATATATATATATATATATATATATATATATAATGTTTAAAACCAATTCCAGAATTGGTATATATAACACATCTCTATATTATTAAAGACTGTAACTTTATTACAGTATATATTTTACCATTATTTGCTTTATGTGCATTTCTTTATTTCCCATGTCAGTTGAATATATTGATCATTCCAGCTGGAAGTATAATGTTTGCAAAATTTGGTATCAAGTATTTCTCACAATATATTTACCTACTTTGTTAATTACCTGGACATTAATGGAATGAAATCCTTTTCTGTTGACATACTCCTGTTCGTTAGAATCTGGGGCATGAATCCTCATGAATGTGCCGTCTATTGTCCCAATAACATTTGGAAATCCTGTAATAAATTAAAATTTATTGTTAAAAATATTGGGTATTAGTTACATCAGGAATGTGCTACGAGAAGTCATTTATCTTTTCCGTCTATTTATTTTTATCCTTATAGATCAATATTTATCAACTGTTAATCTAGATGACCAATTATTAATTTCAGTAATAAGAAATATTAATCGTAATGACAGCTGATTCAAATAATAAAATTCATTAAAATATATTGATAGGATTAGGTAAGAGACACCTGATCTAATGTATGTGTTATAAACCTAAGCTTCCTTAAATAATGTATTTATGAATTTTAACTTTAATTCCTGTTGCTCAAGTGACAAATTTCATCTTTGTTTTTATATTTAGTCTACATATAATCATAATTATTCACTGCTATGAACATATATGTTTACACTATAGTATATCAATTATATATATATATATATATATATATATATATATATATATATATATATAGAGAGAGAGAGAGAGAGAGAGAGAGAGAGTAATGAGTGTATTGCATAACTCATTTTAAATAAATTGTGGCAGTTACTTATCTTTTATTTATGTTTGTTATTTGCACTACCTGTTTGTATGGAATAAAATTTGGTGTGTCAAAATTAGATAACAACGGTTTTATGTGCATAAGGGAATCCTATACAGAGCCATGTTTTAGAGGTAAATATATACTTGAATATAATTTTTTATTTGCTTTAAATTTAAAATTGCATAAGATAAAATGAAGTGAATCTTATAAGAAAAAATAAATGAAACCCAGTAATGTTTGTGTTGTGATTAAGTAAATGATAAGCATAATTATGTTATTCTATTGGCCAATGCTTAGATTAATTTTGAAAGAAACTGCAGATTCGTAAGTATTAGAGTTGTCTTATTTGCATGTTAAGTATTACAGTCGGCATATTTTCATGCAATTTAATTAAATTGACTCCACCATAATTGATATTTTCAACAATAGCAACAATAATGCAATAATGTTTTACATCTGTTTAGACATATGCATGCTAGAGTACTTTATTTTTTCAATTTGTTGTAGATATATTAAAAGTATACAGGCTGCATTTATTTGAAATGGACTAGTTACTAAACTAGAAAATGACAGTAGTGTTTACATCTAGTAATTCCATTTTGATTTAAATGGTAGCAAGTTTTCATTATCAGGATGCTAGGTCGACAACCTGATGACAGTGAATTAATGTAATTACTTAGTTGTAAGTATTTGTTTACATAGTTGATGCCATCCCTTTTTGATTTTCGTTGGGATAGTGTTAAAATAAAATGATCTTTTAGCGGTTTTTACAATTTAAGTATCAGTCAAGCATGCAGTATATAATAATGCATGTATGACTCGTATTTTAACTGTAAGCAGCTGTATGAACCTATGTAGTGCGAATAATATAGTAAACAACAATACCGTCATGACCCCAAGTTCCAACGCGCCGGACGTGACATTAGATCAAAGTCTGTAACCCATATAAACTTCTTAGGTAAAAATATGTTTTAATCGCACAGAGCTACCTTCAGTCAATTCGTATACTGTAACCGAATAAAGCATACTGCAGGTTTCGCTGTAAAAACTGTCCATGAACTGCATGTTTTCGTGCGTGGAAACATTATCCGATTCCATCAGCTGTTTATGCTTGGGGTCATGGCTATATGACGTATGAAGAGCGGATGATGCTGATAATGCATTTTTCTGTGATCGATTATTGTTTTTTGCACAGGGTTTGCTTTCAGAATCTGATATAGTACAGAATATTAAAATATTTGATACGTATTCTAGAGTCGAATTACCGAAAATCAAATAAACTTTACTTATATTATCTATAGGTACATCTCCAAGTGCCAAATACGCCATAAAGCAGAATGAACTCGTAAATCATATGACTAGATCAAATATCCTTTGAACCTAAGGTGGAACCAAGATGACGATGAGATGACGATGAGATGTTTCAGGTTCTATATTTAATACAATAAAATGTAATATCTTCTAAAATATTTAATTTCACGCTTAGTGAAGACGACACGCTGTTTTTAATTGATTGCACAGCACTAATTCGTTCATTGGAAATGTTTTATATATTAAAATGTAAACTTTTAATACGAATTGATTAAATGAATGGATTAGATTTTTGCAATAAGGAATCAACTGCAAATAATTGGACTAAAGATTTTAGACAGTCAGTAAAGGCATTACTATAAACAAGAAACAGAAACGGGTTTTGCATAGACTAACAAGGCGCAGCTGCAGCTGCAGGTATAGAATTTAATTGCCAGTGACAACTCTGAGTTCGATTAGCGATGTAATCCACCATCCATCCCAATAAATTCTCATTAATCCCATTTAATTGTAATTTCAGTAGTGGCCCTATATGTCCAGCCCGATTGACACGTTTTATAAATATAACAGAATAGTAGGAATTACTAAACATTGCACTACTAGAGAGAATGGCGTATAGCGAAAATTTGAAATGAGTTAAGTTATCATGCATAAAGGCGGACTTAAATTTGGCATTTTAACAGCTGGATCAACCTAGGATCATGGCTAACTAACCTATTTACTCTAGTTAAAAAAGGGTAAAAAAAATGTTTAACAACATTAAAAAGACGTTTAGAACTCTGAAGATAAAATTTGAAAAGCCATAATATTTTAGTTTATGGCAAATTCTAGACCACCTTCTCCTCCAAATTGTTATTGAAACTCTAGGTCTCCTTCCTTCCAATTGTAAAAAATATCCTGAGGCAAATAAGCCACTAGCCTTTACATTTGCATAAAATAAACCATACCGTCCATTTACCATCCACACAAAAAATTTATGGAAGATATTAGGCCATAGGTCTTCCAGTTCAGAAACTATGTCTATGTACGTCACTGATCTTTAAAAGACAACACAACACACACACACACACACACACATATATATATATATATATATATATATATATATATATATATATATATATATATATATATATATATAAAGAATACAAATCATATGGCGAATAACAACCCTCTCAAGCGTACTGGATCCACCAAGGGATCACGTTTGTCAGGGATTAATTAAAATAGATGCAATAAACTGACGACGAACAGTACGAAACTAGTAACTAACTAGCCTAAGCGCTTTCGACTCTTAATGAGTCTTTTTCAAAGGCAAATACAAAACATAGTTACGACAAACAAATAAACACAAAAACGTTGCGTTTGTAAACCTCTACATTTCTATCTTCACATGTGCTAAAACTATAAATACAACCAGCTTGTATAGACTAGTTGCGGAAACTGAAAACGTTGTATAATTCCCTAAAAGTCTACAAGCCAAAGCGACATCTATTTTTACTTTGTGTACATATGTAACGCAGATTATATCCCGGATATTTGGTTCTATACCGGTTATTCTTATAGTAAAGATTGAAGGATAAGAAGATTTAGAAAATGTTAAATTCTACTAGTGCATAGTTTTCATTTTCTAGTCTTCTTGGTTTAGACCGCTTGGTTTCAATGTTCTAAGGCGGCGTATCCAGTATGATTCCTTTTCCTTCCTGGTTTCGGAACTCCAGCTGTGGTTGTTGGCAATAGCGATAAGTATTATATCACTGAAAGTGTGGCCAGGGGAGGAGAAGTGTTCTGCGACCGGGCTTCTGTACAGCTTTTTTGTCATCCAATCAGATCTATGAAGGTTTATCCTTATGTGTAGCTTTTCAGTTTCTCCTATCACCCAGACAATCCCAAAGTAGGTAAAATCATCGCAAACCACTGGCCAACCGTGCAATCGTCAGACATACTAAACCTAATACTTCCGAACAAACCTGTAGTAGCTTACCGGAGACCAAAAAACCTAAAGGACATCCTAGTCAGGGCCAAGCTAACGCCAATCGCTAGTCAAAACCAACCTAGTCAATCTGGACCCTGTGGCGATAAAAGATGCAAAACCTGTCAACATATGATAGAGACCAAGACATTCACTAGCACAGTGACTAAAGAAAAACTAAACATACATGGTCCAAACAAAACGTGCAAAACAGAGAATGTGATTTATCTCATCACATGTAAGATCTGTGGCCTTCAGTACGTGGGAGAAACTGAAAAGCTACACATAAGGATAAACCTTCATAGATCTGATTGGATGACAAAAAAGCTGTACAGAAGCCCGGTCGCAGAACACTTCTCCTCCCCTGGCCACACTTTCAGTGATATAATACTTATCGCTATTGCCAACAACCACAGCTGGAGTTCCGAAACCAGGAAGGAAAAGGAATCATACTGGATACGCCGCCTTAGAACATTGAAACCAAGCGGTCTAAACCAAGAAGACTAGAAAATGAAAACTATGCACTAGTAGAATTTAACATTTTCTAAATCTTCTTATCCTTCAATTTTTACTATAAGAATAACCGGTATAGAACCAAATATCCGGGATATAATCTGCGTTACATATGTACACAAAGTAAAAATAGATGTCGCTTTGGCTTGTAGACTTTTAGGGAATTATACAACGTTTTCAGTTTCCGCAACTAGTCTATACAAGCTGGTTGTATTTATAGTTTTAGCACATGTGAAGATAGAAATGTAGAGGTTTACAAACGCAACGTTTTTGTGTTTATTTGTTTGTCGTAACTATGTTTTGTATTTGCCTTTGAAAAAGACTCATTAAGAGTCGAAAGCGCTTAGGCTAGTTAGTTACTAGTTTCGTACTGTTCGTCGTCAGTTTATTGCATCTATATATATATATATATATATATATATATATATATATATATATATATATATATATATATATATATATATATATATATATATATATATATAGATATATACACATATATGGTCTTCAAATTGTATTAAAAAACCTGAAATAGTGCAGTTTAAACTTTTATGAAGCAGTCCCTTAAAAACATAGTAAGATTCAGTTCTATAAATTTTGGTGCTATCGCTCGATTCAGTGTGTCGCTGATATCCAAGACAAAGTTCATAGATCAGTCAATTTTGATGAGGAAATATATGATTATCTATATTATTCTGAACAAAAAACCAATAATGTGACAGAAAAAGAAATGTTACATTTCCTCAAAACATTTCTTGAAAATTCGTATCAAGAGAAAGATTCTGTCATGACGTAGGCTGTGTGATTGTATGGCGAATGTACCAGCTATAAAACAAATCAGATAATGACTCTTTAATATATTTAATTAAAAATAATAACTTTAAATACCTGAAAATTTTTTCTTGTGATTCAGAATTGTTGATTTCAGGCGTATATGGTGGCTTTATAAAGGAATTAAATCAGCAGCGTTTCATTCGTCGGTTTAGTAATAGTTATGAGACGAATCAGATTTATTTATTTATTGTATGCTGAATGTGCAGAGTGGAACAAATTTTCTAAACTGTAACTTTGCTCGATTATTGGGAAAACATCCAAGGACTTGAATATTTACTTAATTTCGTTGTAATACCGTGGAACAAGTCCAGCACATTTGTAATATCCTATTTTAATTAGATTTAACTTGAAGTAAAATATTTTGGATATTAGAACAGTGCTTCTTCAGTGGTGCTAGCGCATAAGCACTTTGAACCTTCGTTTGGAATACTTTTGAATTTCTTTGCGATTACTATGAAATTCGATGTACATTTAGGAAATATATTAAAGGAATTCATAACATATAGGAATAAATTTAATTCATTCACTTTATTTGATTTTATTTTTAGTTAAATAAATTAATATTATGGAAATTGGAATGCCAGCTGTGTGTTACATTGTCTTTATTACGTCACATTGTTTAAACCAATATGAAATGTGTAAGAGCAAAAGAGATGGAAAACTTAGTTCTTACCAGTGCAAGCATGATGCTGGAGATTTCCAGCACACTCGACCTGCAGATGTTCAGAGCACTAGGAATAAGACGAAGACCATGTAAAACACCTGTCCAGACGTTGAGCAAGGGAGCAGAAAGTGCTTCCAGTTGGATCTGGCTTAGACGATTGTCAGGCAACATCTAGGGGCAGTGTTTAATCTGCACTGTCTCTCCGCCATCTGGAATGTGCCTAGATCAGAACTGAAACACCTCGCGAAAGATGGGACGCCTATGTTAGCAAAGTTCAGCTGCATATCTACACTGAAACATTTTTTTTAAAATGAACAATTGAATAAAAAGATTGTTTTTAATTATTCTTGAAAATTTATAAATCTAGTGAACTTTAGTTTAATTGCTGGTACTATTGCTACTACTAACATCACTACAAATGTTCTTTCTACTTGTTCTTCACATCGTCATCATCATCATCGTTGTCGTCATAATCATGATGATCATCATCTTCATCCTCAGTCTCTGTGACAAATTGATTAAACACAGAATTTACCTAATTTTTGTCGAGACACAATTTAATGCTTTACTTTCTAACCTTGTTTGTCCCATAATTTTTTATCCATTATGCCATCAACATTTTAAACTTTTTCTTGATCTCATACGATAATATTTAAGATGGACACTTTGTAGTCTAAAATAGTACCACTCTAATGTCTTACAAAACGTTCTACTCTCCATTAATCTTTTCTTTAAATGGGACACATTGTGTCCTATAGGGCAAATATATAAAACTATAGGAATTTATCGCAATATTCTGGTAGCTTATCTACTCTGAGCTAGAAAATGGTCCCGTCAGTCATCACCATTTTTCAATATAATTAATTTAATATACTGAGATAACAAACAACCGAATTTTACATTCGTGACGTTCTTGTTCTCTATTATCTAATTCTGTGCTTGTATCAATATATACGATGATATGAGTTGATTCATGTTCTATGCTTAAAGACGGGGTATCCCAGTGATTCTTGTTTCAAGCTTAATGGGGAGTGGATATCATGGAGCAAGCTTTTTCTTGCCATTTCAAGATATGTACGACTCCGCTGGAGCACCCTGCAGAAATAACCACAGCAAGTCCGCGAAATAAAAAAAAAACAAACTAAAAGCACAGAAGAAAACAAAACAAAACATTAGCAAAGTCACACAAGAAACATTAATTGCCCACGTTTGGTCTCCGTTAAAATTGAGATTTCCAATTTCATAAGAAGAATCTTTTAGACTTTGCCACTCGTTTCGAAACCTATTCAGTTCCAGAAACTTTTACGATTTTTGGTCCCAAATCAGCTCAGTTTGCATGTGCAACTAAAGGCAGCTAAAATGCTAAATGTATTGACAACCTTGTTAAAACAATTGCATTTCTCCATTTCTTGTTCACTTCCTTTCGTTGAGGTTTTCCTTGGATTATTGCATGCAAAAATTCATATACAGTATAATTGTATTCATTGCAGGCAAAAATGCATATACAGTATACTTTTATGCGAGTTTCAAAGGCAATTACATTTTTATGACCCAAAAGAGTGTCTTTGCCTTTTCGAACTAACTTCAATTACATCCAAATAACATCCGTCATTCATAATAATCTACTCTCCAGAACAAACATGCAAAGAGAGTTGCAGTAACCGACTCTCCTCACTAAAAGGAAACCAAAAGAAAATAGAGAACAAAACAAAGCAAATAGAATCAAATAAAAAAACAACAAACAAACAAACAAACAAACAAACAAACAAAGAAAACCAAACCAAAAAACAAATAAAGCAAAACATCTCGCTAGGGTTTTCATCTCAGAGTGAGAAGATTCTTGAAATTACGACCTACTGTTTTTCGTATCCCCATCTCCTTTAGACATTATACCGGTTTCAACATTATTTTGACTTTATTCATCTTTATTTAAGTGTCTGTCTGTCAGTATATATATATATATATATATATATATATATATATATATATATATATATATATATATATATATATATATATATATATATATATATATATATATATATATATATATAACTGTAACTATAACTATAACTATAACTATATATATATATATAACTGTAACTATAACTATAACTATATATATATATATATATATATATATATATATATATATATATATATATATATATATAGTCATGTATCGGCTTATTCAAAGTATCGCAACGAATGAAGACAACAAGCTTGGTAAATTTTAACAAAAGTAACAAAAGTACTTTTATTACTAGAAAACAGAAAACAGAAAAATGTATTTATGTGAAACAAGCCTTATGATTTATGAAAACGATCCAAATTGTTTGTTATAAAGATATAAAACATAAGTCCTGCGAACAGTTCTAAATTAAAAGAGTCTGAAGCTCAGTTCCGGTCCAAGATGGCGGATGATTACGTTAGACGAAGGCTAACACAAAAATTCAGAATTTATGCAATGAAGCACAGGTTGTTTTGTTCCGTTCCAATTTAGAAGAGTTTCAAAAAATGTCTTTGCCCAAACCACTTTCTCCAGTAAAATAATTATTTAGACAGACGAAGTACAATTATCTCCACTAACAAAATACGTGTCGTTCTAAGTAAAGACACAAACAGACAAATTAATCTAGCACAAAATACATTTTTATGGTAATAGAAGCGGTTTGACACTAAGATGTTAAAATCGGCTACGACTCTGTCTTTAACTCTGACCGTGACTGTGACTGAACTTTCTTACAAAAAACTAAGCATATAAAGGAAACTAATATGTCGTTATATATATATATATTTATATATATATATATATATATATATATATATATATATATATATATATATATTTATATATATATATATATATATATATATATATATATATATAGTTTAATACAAACAATGGTATCATACAGGTTAGAGAAATTAAATTCGTACTCTACCGAGTTTCGAATTCAGGTCCCTCTCCCTTAGCCTACTCTTTGGCTAGACCACAGCTTGACTCACTGAACATGTTCGTCCAGCTTATACTCCAGTGCTAGTACCAGTGATTTATTCGTCTCTCAAAGCCCTGAACGTCAAGAGAAGTCGTGCTTTTGCTACCTTGCATTCCTCTACCAAGGTAGTCAGGGAAAGCTACAGTTTATTAGTTCTGTTTATCGTCTTTTATAACTTTTTTGTAAGGGATCTCGTTATCTATCAGTGACCATCATGCAAGCATGCTGGTAGTTCCAAGCCTTAAACTTCCCTGGAAGTCCAGATATGTCTATTTTCCTTCTCCGGTTGCTTGGGTCTGCTTGAATTATTCATGTCTGTCAGAGTTGAGTGAAACCATTTTCAAAGATATTTAGTTGGGTTGTCTGATAATGTAGACATGTGCTGTATCGTCATTCTGAACTGGATTTGACACGATCTTTTACCATCAAACACCTTGACTTCTTTGGTTTATACCTCATTCTTCTCGATCCAATTGTCACATCTAAGGCTGTGTAAATCCAACTAGGTTAGATAAAGGATTGTTTCATTATGGTCATATGAACAATAAAAGACTTTGTTGGAAGGGAAACGAATACCTGACTCTCTTTCGGGACTTCTGGATTCGATTTCAGCAGCTTTGATGATGAAGTTCATTCTCCTCACAAATAAAAATTGGTGAGATAATTCATTCACTTACAGTTCTCTTTTCCAGTTTAAGCGCAGACATCATACAAGATATCGTTGAAAATGCAGATATTCATGAGTTTTTATCTTAGTGTTTTTGCTTCTCACAGACAATCACTGAATCTGTTGGGTCCCGAGGTAATGGCATGGATGACCTCCTAAACCAATACATACGCTTAACGTTGCTGATATCTTCAGATCAGTTTGATGGTAAGATTTCAGAAATCGTCTTATTGTACTGATGATGTGATTCACGTGAACATAAACTGTGTTGTCTTAAGTAGGACAACAGATTATCATTCACGTAGGGGATCCAATCTTTCCTCCTAAGAAGTATGTCAGAGGTATAATAGGATGTTCAGCATTCACTTGTATTAACTATTCTTCTAATGTCAATGGGATCAGAGAATGTACATGAAGGATAAAGCAATTTGTTTCAGTAGTACATCAAGTTTCTCAGAGAATATATACTTGATCACATTACTTAAAACTCTCCCAACCGCTTCGCGATGGAAGCATCCATGTTGGTATATCGCTCAGCTTAAAATCTAGCGACATCTGGCGGTGGCAAGGGGAGGTAATGAGCAAGAGTTGTTGCACTTTGTGTCTATGAGATACACAGAAAATACGAATTTTGTCTTCTTAGTGTGGCTGGATTCAAGAGCTAGTAGATCCATTTCCCGAAAATTAATGTGATTATGTAAGTATTATGGCGAAATATAATTTATTTACACATTTGCTTTCTGTAAAACTCTATTCAGATAAGTACTTGTGGTTGCCATACAGGTGTGTGCAATATACCTAAGTTTCATCCTCTTTTTATGGTTGTGCTCTTAGTTGGGAAGGTATAAAGGTTGGTTTATGCTGGCAATCTGGTAGGTCCTGTCAGACAGAAGCAGGGTCGATTCTCAGTTGGGACGAATTATATTATCTAGCACATTAAAGGCTTCGACTGGATCATACTCGGATCAACTGGACAAAGATCTATTTTATTTAAGAATGATTATGTTAGACGTCTTGGATTTATTTATCCATTAAAATGTCAATTTAACACCATATTCAAATAAAATTCAAAGGTCATGGAATCTATCTTCTTGATGTTTGTCTTCTTGGACAGACAATAGCGCTGTTGTTGACTGAGCTAAATTCATATTAATTATGTTGAATAGACTTAATTCCTGATGCCACATATTTTAAAATTTTTTTTACTAGTGTATGACAAAAGGTCATTCCTTCAATATCTACAAAATGTATGTACATCTAAATTGAATTGAGAAAAAGAGAATTAAGTCTGGGAAAAATGGTTGCTGTGTGAAATTCATATTCTGTAATATTTTGATAGTATAGAATGATATTGATAAATAATTTAAGAAAACCAGTCATTTATGGAAGGATAATCCTACTTCAAATGCACCAACAATAAATCCCAAATATTTATTAATTTATTAATTTGTTATATCAATCGTTTCTTTTTGTCACAACTCTTCACTTCTCATATGCATGCTTTTGTGTTGAATTTCACAAGTATTTGTTCAACATGTCAAATTTTGGGAAAAATGCCTGGCAAAATCACTGAACACACATACACTGAAAAGCCGTACCAAAGTTGGTATCAATCCATCAACAGTTGCTGAAATGTTCTTTAACATCGGCAATACAAATTTTGAATAAAAAAATAAGAACAAACATTTATGAAAATATACCCAGCAACACATAGTTAGATAGAATCTTAGGAAGACTTTATAGTAGGGATTTCCATGAATTCCTTTCTTTATTTATGATTATTTTATCAATCAAACACAGCATAAGCATAATTATTTGAATAAGGAAACGGAAGTGAATTTGTCTTTTGTTTTTCTCACATTTCACAGCACATCGGTTTAAGGAACAGACAATGAAGGCACACATTTCTTTTAACTACATTATCCACCACCGAAGAAATAATTTTGTCAACAGATGATTCATTGAGTAACATGCTATTGTGAAGTAACACCGTTCACAGTTTGGAGATTGCTGAAGTTTTCTGGTAGTTGCTGGATTCTACAAATGCAATATACACAATTATGCATCACTCTCCAAAACGTGCATTAGACTCGGTTATGTGCCAGTCGCAGACACATGTATTGAATTCGGTTTTATGCTAGTAACTGACAAATGTATTGTACTCGATTATGTGCCACTCAACTGACTCATGTATTGGATTCGGTTATGTGCCTAACACCGACCCATGCATTTTTCTGAATTCTTTGACAGTCACTGATAAATCAAGTGTACTGATTATATATCAATCACTGCCACATCAGTGTGTTCAGTTATCTACCAGTCACGGACAGTGTAACTCAGTTATGTACCAGCCACTTACAAAAGCAGGATATCCAGTTACGTGTGTCACTGCAAATAAAACTGAATCTTGAATATAATAATTACATTATTGTATGTCTATTAAATGCAAAATCACAAATACATTGTGCTCAGGTGTGTGCCAGTCACGGACAAATCAAACTGGATGAAATCTACAGTAATTTCAATCTTGTATGAAACTCTGTAATTGTAAACACAAAACAAATGCATTATACTTAATTATGTGTCGGTCACTACAAATTAAACTGGATTATGAGTATAATAGTTAATAGTTGATTACAAAACATAAACACAGGCGCGGTTTACTCAATTATTTGTCGGTCACTACAAATTAAACTGGATCATAAGTATAGTTACATCAATCTTGTTATCGATTTAAACACAGAAATGCTTTAGATAGGATTTGTTCCTTTGTTGGATTCCTCTTTTGTTACTGGCCAATTCAAGATAGGATTTATTCTGTTTTTGATACTTTATTTGCTACTTGCCAACTGAATATAGGATCGTTTCATTTCTTTGATTATATGTTGGAGTACTGGCCAACTCGATATAGGATCGTTCCTGTCTTTGGCACCATATCGGGTACTGGTCAGCTCAATATTGGGTCGGTTTTTTCTTTTGTTTGATATCTTTCTTGCTGTTCAACGCAACATCGGATTGATTCCTTGATTTACCATTATTGAAACTGAAGGGGGAACCTGATAACATGCAGCGTGCTTTCTGTAAAGTACTTTGTGCATGTCAAAAGTTAAAACCCTTGAGTGATTCAAAAAACTCTCTGAAACAAAGCTGACATAATCTGCTGTAAAAGTTCTTAAGCAGTTACTGAATTACCAGTTGGAACTGTCTTGATACTCTGGTGACTTAAAACATTGATGGCCGAGTTAGGGTCCATCTCGATGGAGTGTGGATAGCCATTTAGTGATGACAATGTTCATCCATTGGTCTATCAATAGATAATTTTTAAAAAGATACATTTACTGGGAACTTGAATTTGAACGAAAGTTTGGTGTCTTTATTCTGAGGTTATTTTTCCAGTCTTTCTGTCTGTATTTTATAGCACTTATATGACTCCTGGCTGCATATTTTCCAAACATCTTTCCCACAGATTAACTTTCCCCTTTTGTTATGCAGCCAGCTTTGTGCTAAGTGACCTTGAAGGAATTTAATTTTCAGCATTTACAAACATGTTTAGTTATCATGCAAATTAATTAGAGGGCTCATAAACAGGAAGCATCCATTGCAAACAAGTCTAGTTATGTAAATTGTGGAACCTGGTTTCTTTAAAACGATGTATCCATCAGTAATAAGTCTAGTTATCACGCGAATTGTTGTGAGCTGGTCCTTTTAACAGGTCTATCATATACTTTAGTGTGAAATAAAGACTTATACTGGCGACATATTTCATATGTCTTTTCACATGTGAAATAATATCATTATATTTTGGCATGTGAAAATATAAGATATCACATCCTGCCATGCGACGCTTGATTGCGTGTGCCCATAAAAGTTGTACTTTCGGAAACAATCAAAAATACGTCTTGAGCATGAACAATGGTCTCACTGGATAGTTTCGTATCTTTAAGGTAAAAGTCATAAACTTAATTATCATAGGCCTAGCATTTATAAATTCACACCTAAGCTAAATCTGTTCAGATTTACTTTGAGTTAGGCTTAAAAATGGATTGACTTGTTTAGTGACTGCTTGTCACAGTTAGACTATCATTGGAGAACATATGAGTAACTTGGGCTGCAAATGAATAGCCGACTTCTCTTACGTATTTGGGTATGTCTGCTTCAGAGGTAAATATCTAAAACTCGAGATGGTTGATGGGTGATGAAAAATGTTAATTTGTTAAAGTAATTGTAAGCTTTATTCATGCAAAGGAACATACTGATTCTTTTAGCTGCCATGTCACAGGAAATTATTCAAAATAGCTCTTTGCTATAAAAAATGAATGTAATAAGAGGGGTTGGTGGCAGTGTTTGTTCAGTATTGAAGCCGCCAGTTGTATAAGGTATTAACCTAAGCAGTCAAAATCTCACATGTATACTTTTTACAAAAATCATTTGTTTTTATTTGTATATTCAGTGCAAAATTATTCTCATTTCTTTTGCAATAGGTCATTGTCGGATGAGAATTCTCCATATAAACTGTCCGAACAAACAAAAAGAAACTTCTACGTATTTTAGTCACGGGAATCAACTCTTCGACAAAGAAACTTGACCAGACTTCACTTGTATCTCTCTGGAGTTATTTCCCCTTATTGGAGAAAACTATATCCTCACTGCAAAGAATTGCTGAATCGGACTCGTCTTGTTTTTAGATAAGGTAAGAGAGTTTACAAAATGACAAAATGTAATTTACAGTGATAGTCTAGGCTAACCAATCTTACCGCTTTCTCATGTTACGTAAATTTATAAAATATTTATATAACAAAACTTTGAAATTATGGTGAATTTACAAAAAAGGTAAGGGGTGAACGTGTTGTGCCGGAGAGGGAGTTTAATCGTCTTAACTTTGATTCTGAAGCAAGTCTAGTATATAATTAAAATAAATATTTTTACTCTGTTAATACGGGATATATATCATCCTGTGGCACCAAAAACTCGTTGTTTGGCCACTCGTTAAAATTGCCTGCCTGCCTGCATGGATCGCTAAATGTTACATCAAATTTAATTGGTAGGACCATAATAGTTGTATGTAAGTTTAAGAACCTTCACAATTGAGACGTTTTCATTGCAGTGTCCATAAAGTACTCAATATACCTTAATTTCTACGAACAATCAGTACAAATGGCGCTAATGTTTCTAATTACTATATTTCTAGTGTTAGGAATGGTCGTCCTGGTGTCAGGATAATGTGACTGGGTGGGACATGATGCTACATGTCTGCGGAATGATGCCCCAGTGCTAGACATCGCTATAAACTGCCACACTGTAGACATCGTAGCGATAGGACTGAAAAATTGTTAAAGCTACGTTAAAAATAATCAAACTCAAACTATATTTTTTCTTTACATCTGCTATTACATTACAGGCATGCTCGCTGTTCACCTAATCATTGAAACAATGTCATTTCTTGGTTCTTAAAAGGCTGGGCGGCAGTTTCTTTAGGTAGGCGAAAAGCTAGGCCTTTCTGGAAAGAGTGCCTGTGATTGACCGGACGTCCTACTCCAGCTCCCAAAGGTATAAAAGGTACCAATTTTACAACCCCAGGTGGTCGGAGCTTAAAGTGTAATGAACATTGCATTCAGAAATAAACAACAAAATTTGCTGTGATTGGTGCATTATGTAAGAGTTGTACTTTCTGTTAGGCACTTTAAAAAATCGTTGAGCCTCTTGGCAACATGTGAAATTATGTTAATTCATATCTAGATCACATTTTGTGTTTTTCTAAAATGTGGTACACATGACTGAAAATGTGTCCAGTTTAACTAGATAACTCTTATCCCTGTCTAGTTCCAGCAGAGTTATCTCTCTTAAATGTAATGGAGTACCTGCTTTCGTTATTATCAAATTGACAATCTAATATTGTTCTCTGTGACAGTGTGTGGCATGCATACTGAGGTAGGATAGAAAGTATTAGCATTGCGGTCTATGGAAAAACAATTGGTACAGTGATATCCAAAGACAGAACCGCAACTAAGTCTATCACCACAGCCCCGACCCCTACCCCCAAATACCAAAGAAGCAGCCTATCCTACTTTATCTCAGCTGGGAAGGCTTATTGTCCTAATTAAAACACCAGTTTTGCCTACGAGTGTCCCTGTGCCAATGGTGTGTGAGCAATCTGTGCAATTCACCGAATATTATTTAGTTGTGAATTTGGAATACTGTATGCGTTGGAATTTCGTGTAGTATGTGGTTTGAAATTGTATCCCAATCTGCTGGATATGGGCCATCCATGTTTTCGTTAGCATCTCCTCGTGTTTGCTGTGAATTTTGACTGCCATCCAAAGGATCGTGGTTATGTAGTGGTAAGTTGAAATGCATATCGCCCAGTACACGAATTGCGCACAGCAAATACATGAGTTGGGACAAAAATAGAAAATGTCAATACGGGAATGAACTGTTCAAGAGTTATTCCATTTTTATTGACCAATGAGGATAAGACTATAAACGTGTAAACGATAAAATGATACAATATTAACCATTTTCTGTCAAATCTCTTTATTATTTTGTATTATTGCGTGAATTATAAATAATACACAAACTCTGCAAAAGTAAAATATACAATTAGTTACCGTTTTGCTGAAATTTAGCATTATTAATATATATTGGTGCTTACTTTCCTTGTCGATATAATTTTTCACAAACCCTGATATTTACGTTACATACATATACAGGACAAATACAGACAGGTATCACAAACTATGTAGGTACACAGGCCACCACGTAACTGATTTACATCACTAATCTTACAGATTAAAGAATAGGTTACAATACCATAATATTCGATCTTGCTGTAAATTAAAAACCTTTGTGAACAATTTTCTTTATTTATTCAGCCAATTCGCAAGGCTAATATAAGAAAAGATAAATAGATGACATCTACGTTTTAAGAGTAGAAAGAAGGAAATGTTTTATCAGTGAAGTTTCGAATTCACAAGTGAAAATGCAAAATTGTTCTACTTCACCAGTGAAACATTTCCTTGTATCTACTAACAAAATATAAATTTATATTCTATATCTTTTTCAAGGCAAAGCTTGTTAAACTTGACATTTTTCTCTGTGTCTGATAATACGGTTAATAGCTGTATTACCAAATCATTGAGAAAAAGTTCCAAAATTAAGCAAAACTTTAATGAACAAACTTATAAATTTACCTCGTGCATATACATTTTCAAATTGTGCATTGTGTCAAATCAATGACTGCTTCCTACAAAAAAGTAATTGATTTGATAGTTTCGTCAACACAGGTCTTGTACGGATTGACGATCAGCATTCTTTGATTGGGAACACGGAAGAAACATTGCTGAGCTTTCGTATCTGACAGGCATGTAAGTTTATCATCTTTCTAACAGAAATGATAATGATAGTAAGTTCATTGGCAAAGATTTTGGTTTTTGGTTTTGTTTATTTCTGCCTTCAAGCGTGAAAAGTATGGCCTTTACAAGCTTGCAGTCAACTTGGGTAGGAGACCTTGGACCAAAAGTTCGATTGTCACTTAATTTTAGTTTGCAATCAATGCTAATCTATCCCCGTGGTTACGATTTTAACGAGTTTAAATCGTTATCTAATTTTTTTCGCCATATAAACTGACAATTCCTTTAACGTTCACTTTTTCTAAGTATGGTAATTTATAAGTTAATATAAATTGATCATACATAAAATGTGCACTGCAAAAAATTGAAAATTAATTTTAAAATGCTTCTAAAGTATTTCAGAAGTACATCAGCGATATAGAAACTGTTAGGTTTTTGCTACTAGAGAAGTAGCAAACATAATATAAACTCTGTTTTTGTAATAATTTGAAACTGAACGACAAATAGTCATTTGTGTCTATCAGTGTTACCTCTGGACTTATATTTCATTCTTGTTTAGTTCGTTTATTTCGTCAATGCTGTTCTATTCGTGGCTTTAGTTCGTTTATTTCGTGAATGTTGTTATATACATGGCTTATTGTTAACTTAAGTTCGTGATTGCTCCTGTATTCGTGGCTCATTGTTGATACCGTTGTTACGTATCGGCTCATTCAAAGGAACATAAAAGAAATAGTGAAGACAACAAGCTTTGTAAATTTAAAAAATATATATATATATATATATATATATATATATATATATATATATATATATATATATATATATATTTGTTCCCCTAGAAAACAAGAAATAGTGTAAATATGTTAAACAAGACTTACGGTTTACAGAAACAATCCAAATTGATTGTTCAAAATGGAAACATAAGTCCTGTAAAAGGTTCTAAACACAGTCTGAAGTCCAATTCCGCTCCAAAATTTCGGATGACCACGTCAGACGAATGCTAACAGAAAATTCCAGAATATAAACAATAAAGCACAGTTTGTATTGTTCGGTTTCAATATAGAATATTTTCGGAAAGTGTCTTTGTCCAAATCAGTAATCTCCAGGAAAACAATTATTCAGAAAAATGAAATTAAATTAGCTCCTCTAACAAGACATATCGTTCTACGCAGATATACGAATAGACAACTTCTTCTTCTAACAAGACACATGTTGTTCTACGTAGACATACGAACAGACAACTTCTTCTAGCACACAAATACCTTTTTTAAGGTAATAGAAGTTGTATAACTAAGATGTTACAACAACTCCAACTGACTTTACGACTCCACGACCGTGCATGACTCCCGACACGACCGTCTGTCGGTGACTGTGAACGTCTGACAAAAATCTCAAACATATAAATAAAGCTAATACGTTGTTTGAATTGCATGCGCATGAGGACGCATGCAGTTTCGTAATACTTCTGGACATTAGGAAAGCCTGAAGCAGCAGAGAGGGTAAACCCTACAAAATTTTGCTCGAATCATTAACGAAACAAAAAAGGTTCCTGCAGAGGCTGACAAAATACTTCAACAATGCTAAACCAAAGTCTCTAACTTTTTTACTTCCACACGGTTATGTATTTAACGGTATAATAAAATCATGAGGTTAGCTTATTTTTTGTCATACTATTGTTGACTTATTTTTTCCTGAGTTTGTAAGGCGATTTTGTTTATTCGTATAGCGACTCAATTGTTGTCTTTCAGCCTCTCTGCTGCTATTGATAGTCAATGGGAGTTTAACCAAAAATTTTATCTAGACCAAGATTTTATCTTGATCTTGGATCATGTAGATTTATTGTTATAAATCCAAACGGAACAGTTTGTGCTTTAGAAAAGAAATTTTTAAATTTATTCATATCCATGTCCCCTGAACACCACGTTTAATAAATATTCTGCAGGGTATAATTATCTACTCCATTAAACACAACCAACATATTACAGTTATCTATGATCACCTTAGGTATCTGTGTATATCTCTGAGTAACATAAATCACGTCTGTGTTTTTGAGTCTACCTCGAAAACATATTCTAGCTAGATTAGATTGTTTATCCAACATCACATCATCATATACTACAAGATTATTAATGAATCCATCTAAATCATCTATAGACGGGGCTTCATCTATATATGTGATAATGTCAATAATATCATCACCGTCTTTATTAACTGATTTTGCTTTCTCGTTCAAATCCTTAAGTACTTCGTAACAGACGGTGCTATTAAATATAGTTTGTTCCATCTCAACCACCTCATTAATAAATTTAATAATAATTGTGATTTACCTGATCCATAGGGACCTATTATAATCATTCTTATCGAATTTTGTAATGCAGGATGGTGCTTCACTGGTTCCTGTTTTCGTGTAGCCGAAAAGTCAATTATTATATCCATATTATTAATAACATGAGTCTATATTGTGTTTGATGCAGATCATTTATACCCACCACTGGATTGACGACAATAATAACAAAAAATAAACGACGTGCATTAACAGGTAAATGTGTAAAATGTAGTACACAAAAATATAAATTTATCTCAGGGACAACAAAGATAGGTGGGGATATTGCTGCTTCTTTAGGAAAATTACCTGGATTACAATGGGCTAAGTATGTTGGTGAGAAACACCTTCCTGGATATAATTATTGTGGTCCTGTAACTCTTCTCCATATCAGACTCGATAACCAAGATCGCCCAAGACCAGGAGAGTATCCAGCTAATAAGATCGATCAAGCATGTCACATTCTTGACGTTGGTTTTAAAAATCCTGATTTGCAACAACATCTCGCAGATGTGAAATTGATTCATGCATTAAATTCTATACCTAATAAATCTGTTAGAGAGAAACTCGCTAGTTTTCTAATAAAATCCGCTATGAAAAGTCAAATAACGTTAGGGGCTGGTAATCGATTGTATAATTATTATAATGGAATCTGTTTATTATTCTCCGAGAGAATATTGACGAGGTAATGCATCGATTAGCCTTCTTGCCACTTCAGCAAATGTTTCACGTTATGTTGCTGAAATTCGGTTTGCACGACAGGCAATATGGCAAATTTATTTACCACCACCAAAAAAAACATTCAATACGCACATTTTGATGTCAGTGTTCCTAACGAAGTTCATCAGGCAGATATTTTGTTTTTACTACACGATACTATTAAAACACGTGGACGAAAGTCACGCACGTACAAATACGCATTGACTGTTGTTGACGTTGCAAGTAGATATAAAATTTTTTTAACCATTATCAACGAAGACAGCATCTGAAGTTGCGTCTGCATTTGAGCGAATTTATCAACGTGGTGGTCTACGATGGCCAAAACTATTACAGGTTGATCATGACAAAGAATTTCTTGGTATAGTATCATCGTAGATGAACAAGCACAACGTTAAAATCAGACGAGGACACACTGAGATTCATCATGATCAGGCAATGGTTGAACGATTTAATCGAACACTTGCTGAACGGTTATTCGGGTATCAAAATGCAAAGGAAATATCCACAGATACAAGATCTTGTGAATGGGTTGCGAGGTTACTGAGTGTGATAGCTGCGTTAAATAAGGAAGTTACTCGTGCAACGTCTATGAAACCGTCTGATGCGATCACAGAAATATATACCGATAAACGTAAATCTATTTCTCAACCATTACTAAGCAATGTTACGATTAGATATTTATACGATCCTGGCAAACTCGAAGGAGGCAGAAAAAGGGCAACTGAACCTATTTGGAGTGTGACCACACACAAAATATCCAGCGTGGTAAGGTCCACAGACCTACAATCTACAGATTAGATTCAACTGCTCCTCAGCGTGGATTTGTACGTGAACAATTGCTAATAATTCCTGAGGATACGCAATTACCACCGAGTACACTTTTATAAACTTGCAGATCCTCGACGTCGATTACACTCCAAACGGGTCAGCATCACATTTTCTCGCATGTGACCAAGACTACAATTAATTCTATCAACGGTAAATTGTCTTGGGTTATTGCTAAAATACTGCCACAACATTATTACGTTGCAATTTGCGCAATTATTATTTTGTCGTTGTTTTAACATCATAAAAATATCCACATCTATATCAAACTCGCGATTATTTTTTTGTCGCACTGTTTATAGCTTCATAATTTTTTATTGACATCGACATTATTAGTGATTTCTTCGGTTATTACGCAATCCATGATAACCCGTTTTAGTTGTGATATTCTTCTAACTAGAAATACTGCGAGATAAAATAAATTTGACCACTCAATACAATCATCGACTATCCAAATTTTAGTATCAGTGATAGTTAATCAGTACGATGAATGAATCGTTATAGCGTACACTAACATCCATGGCGATTTATTCATGTTTCACGCGCTCTCGACAAAATCAACAGCGACAAGAACAATATAATTTAACACAAGATTTGTATTCGGACACTTTCAATGTCTACTTCAGCAGGTTTCCATAGGGTCCAAAAATCATTCATCAATGTTTCTGGAATTATCTCACGCATTACTTCACACTGTATTTTATCTGGTTGTAGTCGTAATAATATTTTGAATTCTTTCAGCGACTCATCAGAGACTGCCCAACAAAGGGTGGTGGTTGACCATGATCACCACACACACACACACACACACACACACACATATATATATATATATATATATATATATATATATATATATATATATATATATATATATATATATATATATATATATATATATATATATATATATATATATATATATAATATTGTAACTGTGTTGTATACGGACCAACCATTATGTATCAGTTACCATAGACAAATACCAAAGTTTTTTTGTTTCACATTGTGACATAAAACGCATTACGATCTCACATAGAGCATTATAGTTATCTCTTTTTTTCTTGAGTCCAAGGTGTGATTATCTTGGTCTGTAAGTTTGAAGTGTTTTCTTGATATTAACGGATTATGAACACGAAAGTATACGTGGTTTAAAGGTTCTGATACAATAAGATATCCGGTCGGATCGCGCGGTGAAAATGTGTAAAATATGTACACTTGACGGGCATGGCTAGACTTTGAAAGATCTATTTGAAAACTTCCATCCACAACGTCGGAAACGAGATTGACAGAGATTGTTGTTGTTATGTTTACAATGCCTGGCGATATGTGTCTGCCGGCACCAAACGGGTTGTTATTATGTTTTAGTATAGTCGGTGGTGGGGTTAATTTTATCAACGATTCAATTACTCCCGGATAATATTCTTCAAAAAATCATTTAATGATTACTTCATTTTAGCGTTATTTAGAACTATAATAATAAATGTTTGTAAATCATTTTCTTTTATTTTGTAATGATTAAGAAATAATTGCTTACTTTTTTGGCTAGTGTAACCATGTGTGCTAAGATCAGTTGCAACGTTTATAGCACTTCAATTGGCGATGTATAAATCAAATAAGATACCATTTAAGTGTTTTATTAGCTCGATTATTTGCTGATTTACATTATGATCATAATGATGTGATAATGAATAAATAAATTTCTTAAATCATTAGAAGATTTATTATATTCAGGCTTAAGAGCAGCTAAAATTATTTTAAAAAAATTCTTCATCAACAATGTCTCTGGAACGTTGAGTCTTGGGATCTTCGATAAAATTAAATGCTGATCTAATTATCTGTGGGATCCTTTTACCATCAAAATCGGAAAAGTAATTATCATTATCGTTTGGATCAGATTTAAATCTTATTAAGTTCCATGGATATTTTCCTCGCTATTCTGGCACTTTAATGAATTTTTCTTCACTCGTTTTAAACTCATTTTAGTTGGTTCTGGTGGTCCTTGACTTCCGGCCACCTAACACTGATCTGATCGAACTCTGATAAATATCTACGAGGTAATCAGGGGAATTTACTTCAATCACCGCTGATAGTATTGGTTCGTAAACAGTGATAGCTATCTTTGACTCTTTCGCGGTTATAGATTTTATTCTGCGTTGGAACTCGCCATTAATCTCCTCTGTTTGATAACTGCCCGTTGAAATTTCAACAACTTACCAATCAGGTGTTCCATTCGATTTATTCTTATTAGCAAATGCCAGTGAATTATTTGCTGGTAATCCACTGAATGGTTTCGACCTGATATTTGGCCAGCTATTATAAACGAGCAGTTGAGCCAATGCAATTTCTTTTGCTGGAATTGCAGTTGGAAAGTTAACACTAAATTCAGGACTCATCGAACTTACTGATATCATAGTAGTTTTTGATGGTGTCGTATTAGTGACGATCTGTTGTAATAATTCCCTTGACGATGTCAAGGACTCAATCATTATTTTCATCTTTATTATTTAATTCTCCATCTTTTCGCTATTGTCGCTAGAAAATGCATTGTTTTCTGTTACAAATGTTTCATCGTAAGTTTTCATTATCGTAACGAACTCTTCATCAGATATTTTACCATCACTGAGGTACAGGGAAAGATGCGAGCATAATTTAGTATAGGCGGCTGTTGCTGTGTGTAATTTCAACATGTACTCGCGTAATTTATCGCTCGTGCATGTAGATATTTTCTTAGCGATAATACTGAGAATACCTGCACATGTTGTTGTCGTAGAAACGACAATCGTTAAAACCGCAGGAGCAGTCATAGTTAACGTTGATAATAATAATCCGGTTCCAGCAACAACAGTAGAAACCGAGTAAACGACTATGTCAATAACAACTATGCGTCTGCGATATTTTTCTACTTTCAACGTGTATTAGTCAATGATATTTTTTAGTTGTCTAACATTTACACGCCTGATTATATCTGTGACGTTGAACGTCAATGAGTGACTCTGTCATCGGATTCATTATACCTAATGACGTTGTCATTTAATTAAGTAATTAAAATGGGAGCTTTAGTTACAAATTCCAGACACCACCAATAATTAGCAGAGGACAAATTTCTATCCGATGATTCCAATGTGAACGTTTCTTTAAAATTTTTATCTAACCTCACAGATACGGTTCAAGACAATTTATTTAGCTAATAGAGATGTGGTAAGTTTTTTTAAAATTCTACAACGCTAAACACAGACAATCAATCAATATATATATATATATATATATATATATATATATATATATATATATATATATATATATATATATATATATATATATATATATATATATATACCAGCGACCTCCGTCGTAGTGTATTTGATGGTTTTATTTCGTTGTGTCCATGTAGCTGAACCTGATCTGACGCCGTACATCGCTCGTGCAAGTAGATATTTTCTTAGCGATAATACTGAGAATACCTGATGATCTGTTTGTGAGGAATTTTAATCAGGCTTGTTTTTGAACAATATCCGGAATTCCACTAATAATATCCTTGAGTTTTGTGTTAATATCAGTAAGTTTTATATCAACATTTGGTGGACTTCCAAAAAAATCTTTATTAATTCTGTTTATGTTTCTGCGAAAACTCAAAACACGTATTCACGTGACCGGTAAAATCAGTTTTGAGCGTGACTATTTCATTACTGATTGGAATGTCTTTATCATAGACGTATTTTTTTGTAGCAGCATCAAACACAGATTCTGGTGTTTTTAAATTACTAATACCATTATAGTTCATATTAAAAAAATACACGCATTATAACACCGTTGGTTAATATGTACTTAGATTCCTGATCGTCAACATATTTTTTTTTGTTGTAGCATCACTATCTGTGGTTTGATATCCAAGATCTGTAATTCTATTTTTGTTCATAATAACGTCTCCACTAAATGCACCGCCAGTCATCTTGACATAATCGTTAACCGACTTACCTGAATCTTGTTTTTTACCCTGATCAGTAAAAGTAACGATATTATCATCAACTGCAGTAGGAATTCGCATAAGTACGTCTGGTAGTTGTTATTTAATCGTCCTTGTTTATCCTGAACAATAACTACTTCATTTTGATCCACACTTGTAATATTTAATACATCATCAATCTCATTTCTGAGTTGATCGATGGTTGCATATTTAGATAAATCACCTTGCTGCTGAGCTTTATCACGAGCAGATCTTCCATAAATATATACCATTGCATTTATTGATTTCTGTTTGAATGTGACAATGTGGTATATTCATGAACAACTTTATGAGGTGGCTTTCCTGGCGGTGCCATGGATACAGCATCAAGCACATTAAGTACTTCACGACCACATATTGGTGGATCAGTTAATGTTTGTGTTGGTAGCGTTGAATACTAGAGTGGAGCATTATTATTACTGACATAATGAAGAAATTCTTTTGGTGGCGCTAATCCATATGAATCAAAATAGATAATTCCACGTTGATCAATTGCATATGCTACCCAATGCGTGCCAGGTCCAGGGTTTTTATCAAGATTAATAATACCAGTTTCAGTATTGTTAGGTTGCTTTGGTAATTGATCGCGCATAAAACCTCCTCTGAATTTTTTTTATGTTTAGTTTTTTAACAGCATCGAGTAAATAAAAATTTGAGAGTGGACTTATCATCGAACTGTTCCTAGTCTTAAACCTTTTCCGTACCACTAGGGCGGTGTTCCCGGAAGTCTTAGACCTTTTCTGTACTACGATGTTGGTGTTCCCGGAAGTTTTAAACCTTTTCCCTTTTTTTGATTCCTTGTCCAATTGCTTTCTTTAACGCCATTCCAGCAGCGGTTCCAACAGCGCCTAATGCAGATGCTTTTGCAACCGCAGGGGCTGATGCGGCTATCAATGCTGGTATAGCTGCGAGAAGTGGAAATATACCACCCGATTTAGCGATGTCTTTAACAACCGCTGAAGAAAGATTATGTCGTACCCCAGTCTTTGATCGCTTGGCTTCATTGAAGTGATTATACTGACAATTGGTCAATGATAGTTTATTCGGACCACCTCTGAGTTGTTCTGGCTTTAGTGATATTTTTTACCCACAAATTTTTTATGATGATTGTAGCATTTTAATTTGACTAGGAATCAGACTCACAATAATATGATGATATGACATTATTAATATTATGAGCGATCTAATTACATATTTTTTACTAGATTATCAATGGCGCTCATTTGTCCACCTGCACCTTCGAGTAACATTGATTTATCACTGAGTATAACTGCGATTGCTCTGTAATTTACAATAACTCCTCGATTCACACGGGCTCGAAAATGTATATCAACTACTGATTGTCTAATTAAATCTAAATGTTCTAGTTAAAAGTAGTAAATCGGATACAACGTTGCAAAATCTAGCTGTGATATTTGTAAACCAATATCAATGTTTTGATCACGTCTCGTAAACGACATAAGACGATAATATGCACGTGCTACATGATTTTAATCGAAGTTTAACAAAATATCCTCGGATCGTTCTTGATGTCCGTTTATTCCTAATGAAACCTCAGAAACACCGAGCTTATCAAGTATTATGATACTTTGTGTATGGTTATTTACTCGTGCAGTATTTTGAAGCGCAATAAATATATTTTGCGGTGCAGAAACACATTGATGGGAAGCTATTTACCATGTGAATAAACCGTTGTTATTACTTTGGATAACATCCGTAGTCTTTGTTAACCATGATAACGTTGATTTACCGCCTTGACGCATAAAAGATAGTAACCGATCTTTTTCAGATATCGCTGGAGTCACTACTGCTATCCAGAGCGAAAGTTTGTTAGTATAACTTGGCTATGAAGTACCATAGTTGCATCATCATCAGCTCCTTCAGCGTGCCATATTGCATCATCATCGGTACTTTTTGGCACGAGTACAACTGTATGTTTAGCTCCGAAAATAACCTTTCGTACATGTCTGCAGAATCCAAAGATATGTGACAGTGGAATTGCACCTGAAAATGTTCTCCTATCACATTTTAACATCGCTCGACGTGATGAGAATCCCAAGGTGAAATTTGCATTAAAACCACAAGCGACACATCAGCATCAGCGTTATTAGCATTATTTCTTGGTCGTCTTATATCAAATGGTACGTAGTTAGGATGGTCATAAGTGTCCTTGTCAAACATCATTGATGGACCAGCTGATCTTGAGTAATCGTCGCTGTATTTTGCAAGACCAAGTATTGTTGTAGCAACGTCAACGACTTTTTGAATTGATTCAATATTTTTCCGTCGATCATGTACGTAGCGCTATCAAACAACGCCATAATACCATTATTAACAAAACCAACACTATCATTGGCTGCATATACTGCTGGTACTGCAAGATTAGCGTTATTTAAAACTTCACCTTCGACCTCAATAAATGCTTCATCGAGTAGAAAATATCTACTTGTATCTTGAACCTGTAATTCGATTCGTCCACGCTGATCTGGAATTCGGGCGTCATAAGAATAATACTGATAATCGCGCACAGATTAAACTTTGAGAATTGGTGCGTTCATTTCAAATGCGGGGTCAGATATGCACTTGAACATCTTTATTATTACCATCTTCGTCTAACACGAAGACCACTTCCTGCTATCTGACTAGCGGTTATATTTTTTCCTTTTCCGACATTAAGACATCAACTAACTCCGCTAGTTTTTTTTATTAGAGGCTTGTTTTATTATTTTACTTACACTTGCGGGCATCACTTCAGTGCCGGGTAATTTCACTGGTTGAGGTCGGACAGGTTGTGGCTTGCGTACTAATCGCGTTAGTCTATCTTTGATCGCTGAGAATGCTTTGCTAGCAAGGTTACCAGCAGCGTCTATACCTTTTTCACGAACAACATCAATAGCTTTCATTCCTAGTTGCTTTGCAATAGGTATTGCTTTCGGGGCTATTCTTCTAAATAGACCCTGTATAATATCACCTAGTCCATCTCCGTAGGTTGCTTTGTATACCGGTAATCGAGAGTTTATTACCCTGACCATGGTAGATCCACGTTGAACATCATGCAAAATCATTTTATTATTAATTGACTTTATCACTAATTGTATCTAATCACTGTGACTTAGTCACTATAATAATCATCGGCAATTTCATTAATGAGTGATCGATACACATCAATGTCCATAATACCGCCACTAAATAATCGTTTACAAATATCAGCTGCTTCATTAATGATTTCTGATGAATTATTACCAGCTAGCTTTCCTCCAATGAGGCTTTCTAGTCGTTCAACATCAGCAAGAACATTATTGGGGAAAGTAATAAGAACACTTCCTATACCACTTCCAATTGCACCAGGAGGGTCTTGAAATACTTCATCGTCTTCTTCGATTGGTTTCGGTGGTGCTTTTTTACTTGGTTTTGATGGTGGTTTTTGTGATACTGGATAATCACGAAGTGATTGCTCAAATGATTTCGGTGATTGTTGTCGTTGTTCTCGTCGATGTTCTCGTCTTTGTTCTCATTGTCGTTGTATCTATTGTTGTAGTGGTGATTGTATTCGTGGTACTGGTTCCTCTGGTGTTTTAAGTTCTGGTGATGATGGTTGAGATTGCAATAGTTTCATTGATTCTTGTTTTCGTTGTTCATTATTTTCTATATATTCATTTACATCTTTATCAAATATGTTAAAATCTCTGATTTCTTTATTAGATCTGATTTCTGGAATATTAGTGCGATGAAATATACATCCCTGATCCAAAGGAAGAGCTTCGAGATTTAACATATTCTGGTTTTACATATTTTTTCTTTCATGATATCCATACGCAGCAATATCAAGTAATTGTTTTGGGTCCCTGATAGCAGCAATACCTTCAGGTGTAAATTTATCTCTTAGTTCTGGTTCTTAGTGGTTGAGGAGGTTGGACGGGTGGTGGTAGTGGTAATGGTTGAGCTTCTTGTGCACGAGCAATATCGGCAGGTAATGTTGCAAATGCTTGTTATGTTGCTTCTGTTGCTGAAACAACTTTTTTGTTGGTTTTACAATCGGTTTAAATAATTGTTTTGTTTCCTCATCAAACTCAGTTAAATCCCTCTTACGCAATTGTAATTGTTCTTTAACAGAATCACGAACAAGTAGATATTTTTAATTGCCTCTAATCGCTCTCGAGCTAATTTACCTGAGTGTGGTTCTCCAATACTCATTATTGATAATATTTATAATGGCTGTTTAATTCATAGCAGCAGAGAGGGTGGAGGACAACAATTGAGTCGCTTTACGAGTAAACAAAATCGCCTTACAAACTCAGGAAAAAATAAGTCAATAATAGTATAACCAAAAAAAAGGCTAGCCTCATGATTTTATTATACGGTTAAATACATAACCGTGTGGAAATAAAAAAGTTAGAGACTTTGGTTTAGCGTTGTTGAAGTATTTTAATTTTTCAGCCTCTGCAGGAACCTTTTTTTCGTTAATGGTTAGAGCAAAATTTTGTAGGGTTTACCCTCTCTGCTGCTCCTGACCAAGTATCAGCCAATCGTTTTCTTAGCTATTCCTGAATGTTTACTTGTAATGAATTTGTTATCATACACATCACGTGCTCACATGAGTCACATTTACGACTCAAATAAATATGTTTTTCAACAACATATCAGAATGATAATATAATTATATTAATAACTACATTTAATTAAATAAAATGAAAAAAAGATTTATACAAAATTGCCTCCTAAACACACAATTAAACTACAGTGTCGTAACACCATATAATAATTAAATATGTTTCATTTAATCTTAAAAATTCCTTTCTTGTTTTAATTTAGCTTGAATCTCGTGAAAGGTCAAATTGCAATCAATATTTATTCATAGTCTGAAGAAAACCCATTTTAAAATCCAATATATATTTAATCAATTTTACAAAGTGTTCAATTGAATGATATTAATTTCTAATAGATCTTTAAAATATTATCCCGTGTTTCACTGTTAAGTTGAATTAGAGATTGTATGTTGTACCCAAACAAGGTTGTAAATACCGATGTCAGTAACATTTCTTACAACATGTAAAGAACCGTTTTTGAAGCTCCCTGTATGTACTATGTTTATATAGAAAATATATTGATCATTTGGCATTGTTCTATATCGTATTAAGTTTAATGTGAATTCATAAATCGTATAAACTTGAAAATATAGCGCTATAGCTGGTAGACTTCGGTCTATTGTTTTCATCGTTCAGTTTTAACATAATTTTTATCTCAATTAGAGATAAGGGCGTTTCCCCGCAAACACTCCTGACGACGTCGCCAATGATTTATGTAGCTGGGGTTATAATCTCAGAGCTGGTTCATTGTTGTTAATAATTTGGTTTTGTCTAATGGTGGTGGTGTGTAAATTCGTGACAATTAAATAATGTAATTTCTGGCTGGTCTCAGAAGTAAACCATTTCAAAATATATCGTTGGTGGTTTGGTTTTCGTTTATAAACAAATTTTGTCTCGTGGGGGGGGATAGTATGTTGATAAATTTTAAAAATCTAAATAAGGCAATTCATTGGGTTGCTGTTATTGCCTAGAAAATAAAGTTGGAGGGTGATAGATTGTTCGTCTAAATTCAAATTTTCTTGGTTTACAAATGAACTATTATTCGTTTTAAAGAAAGGACCAGAATTAAAGAGGTCGTCTTTCTTTCTCTCTTTTGCTTTTGCCTTCATTTAAAACCGTACCAATGCCTACACTTGACAGAGTCACACGTTCAGGAAAAAAAAAACAAATACGTAATCCTTCTGGGCGAACTAATATATGAATTCATTGTATCAATGGTAGATCAGTTTAAAGACCTTTCTTACAAAAGATAAACAGTAATGAACTACCAGTTATACATCGTTGAGCTTCTATCTGCCATATGCAAATCGTTAGAAAGTGGAGGACACACACCTACAATAACATGTCTCGTTCACTTTTCCTACCAAAACTATTATGGACTCCAATAAAATATATTATAGTTTAATGCAAATTAGTGCTAACAAGGAACAAATTCTTCATTGCTAGACATAACTTGAAGGAATGAAGTTTTTATTATCCGTTTTTGCTTAAAAAAACGTGATTTTATTACATCTTGCGTGTCGCATCTGCATAATGTGACACTAAACCAGTAAGATATTGTATGCGGTTGTTAAAGTATAATATAAAAATAAAATTTCATTGTTATTTACCTCAAAGATTCAAATTAAAAAATGTCAGAATTCAATTGCCATATGTAATATTCGACCGCATTGTGACTCTGGAGTTATTACCATAACGCATTCTCATCATAGCAACTTCGAAATCAATCTTTCGGACCATAATTCGAAGATATGTCGATATTTCCGATTCGGATCATCATGCTTATTTACCAGACAGGGATTGACAAGACGTTACGAGTGATATAACTTGTTTCAAATTCTTACCATCTCGGTTAACGATCCATTTAATTCCATTGTAGAAACAGCTAATATAAGTCATTACCAATGAACTTTTAAACAGTTGCTCAAATATATTTTCTGCCATACTTGTAACGACTGTGACTTGTGTACTTCTACATCTACTGACATCATGCTTAGACCGTGTATGAATCTTTTGATCAACGCTAGGGCAAGTAGAAACTTTTATTTCGTGACCTACTTTTCACGATGTATTAAATAAGGTTAAATATCGTGCCCGATGGTACATCATCGGATGAAGACCTTTCATGCATTACAAATATGTCACCATTGTTGCTTTTCGAGCAGTTTAAACTATATTGTAAGATAATGTATGTGAACAAATTTGCACACAGTTTAAAATGTTGATACAGAAAGTACACATACGCCAGAGTTGATCTCTGTGACTACTTTCTATGCTCAATAAGATTTCTTTTAAAGTTTTGGCAACAGAAGTGAGAGCATCTTTAAGCATACATACATACATACATACATACATACATACATACATACATACATACATACATACATACATACATACATACATACATACATACATACATACATACATACATACATACATACATACATACATACATACATACATACATACATATACGCACGCACGAACGCACGCACGTACACATAAACATACATACATACATACATACATACATACATACATACATACATACATACATACATACATACATACATACATACATACATACATACATACATACATACATACATACATACATACATACATACATACATACATACTTACATACTTACATACATACATACATACATACATACATACATACATACATACATACATACATACATACATACATACATACATACATACATACATACATACATACATACATATACGCACGCACGAACGCACGCACGTACACATAAACATACATACATACATACATACATACATACATACATACATACATACATACATACATACATACATGCATGCATGCATGCATGCATGCATGCATGCATGCATGCATGCATGCATGCATGCATACATACATACATACATACATACATACATACATACATACATACATACATACATACATACATACATACATACATACATACATACATACATACATACGTACGTATGTAAGTACGTGCATACATACATACATACATACATACATACATACATACATACATACATACATACATACATACATACATACATACATACATACATACATACATACATACATACATACATACATACATACATACATACATACATACATACATACATACATACATAGGACGATAATGTATGACAGAGAAAGTCGTGTGGTCGAAGAAAATCTAAAAGAATTTCCAAAATAACAGGTCTCTCGTACACATGCTTTATCAGAATATTTCACATTTCTATATATCATCATTGCTATCAAAATCACGTCCCACGTTTAGGTCATACAGTTCTTCTACTAGATATTTGAGGTTAGGAATGCTTAGAAAAGTACCTACGACAGAGGCGGCCCACTTTCCAGTGGCAGTGCAGAAAAGTACATACAAATATTTCAAACGATGACATTAACTTGACCGTTTAGACTTCTAGCTAGTTATGGAGATATCATCTTATCTATTTATTTGCAACGCAGAAAAACAACAGAAATATAATTTTTATGTTGAATAACTTCTGTAAATAAGTCATTTATCAAACACATGTCAATGAATAAATTCTCCATGCAAGCAAAACTGTCCTTGTATTATAAATAAATCTGCACTTTGGTAGCTGGCTGACATGCGCATTTACATCAGTACATTTACTCAAGGCTTATATAGTAACTCAATTAAATTCAAAATAAAAAAGCACAAATAGAGACATAGACCGATAGATAAAAAAAATCGATTGATAGATAATACACATTGCAGCAATTATTAAAATAACTAAGACCTTCAACATTTTAAGTTTTAGGTTTAATAATTAAAAATGAAATGGGTGTCAGAAAATTGTCGTCAAGCAACTTTATTTATTTTAGTTGTATAATCGACTTCTTCGGTTTCATGGAAGACGAAATATATTAGTATCGTCATCTTTAAGATGACCAGCTGAGTGCCAATTTGAAACCAACTTGGATTAGGTGATTCTCCAGAATGTAACTGGAAAAATCTCAAGAATTTTTCTACCTTTTCAGCATGTTGTCAGGACGCCAGCACTCGTTATACAGCATATGCCATGAAAAGATGGTTTAATGGACAGATATGACACCTGAAAAACACTTCAAACAAGTACAAGCTATTAATTGCAAAGACAACGAATGCGGAAGTAGACTTGGAACGAATTATATATATATATATATATATATATATATATATATATACATATATATATATACATATATATATATATATATATAAATACATATATATATACATATATATATATATATATACATACTTACATATATATATACATACATACATACATACATACATACATACATACATACATACATACATACATACATACATACATACATACATACATACATACATACATACATACATACATACATACATACATACATACATACATACATACATACATACATACATACATACATACTGTATAATATCTGCTAATTACGTTGTCGCACGACTGTCTGATTACATTCCTTTTAATCTAAGGGCATGCTACTTACGAAATCCATGCATACACTAACGGAAAGTTAGATTTTATCCCATCTAAATATGTGATTCTGAAAATTAAACGATTGCATGTGAACAGTGTCATATATACTAACACTCAAAACAAAAATTGCCAAAATATGGCAAACTCGTTGCTTGACATATTATTTTCTTAGATGACATCAATATACAATTTTCACATTTTTATCCAGTAGAAAGGACCAAATAAAACATGTATAATAAAATAGGTTTTTGCTTCCGAACGAAAATCTTGCAAAATGCATGGCTAAATACGCATTTTTGCGTCAGATTGTATGGCTAATACTAAGTACCCACTTTTAAACCTATACATGATGTCAGCTTTGAAGCTCATTGTTCATGTTTTACATTTAACGCTGATGCATAAAGACTTTACCTTTTATATGGTACATATTTTAGACAGTAATAGAAAAACGATACGAGAAACTCCAATTAGTAACAATCAACTGCACAGAATTATCTATGTCACAGTAGATCTGTAGGACTCATTTGAGAGATTGGTGAACAAAAGCTCAGTCTTCCTGGAAATACAGCAATATTGTAGCAAGCAGTATAATATAAGTCAACGTTACACAAGTTTAACCAATAACTACAGAAGGAAATATTCATGCAATGACAAAACATTATCTGTCTGGGTCAGACATCAAGGTTAGACTTACGGATAAATGACGTCATTTGCAAAACTAAAAAGTACCAGCGACACCAAAACCGACATAAAATGATAATTAGCAGAGGCATCACAAACCTAAAGGTACAACGTCGTAAACATACCAATCTATTTATCAAAACTGGAGCTATTTATCATTTAAGTCACATCTCTTTATTTTGGAAATTCTTTTAGATTTTCTTTGACCGCACGTCTTTCTCTGTCTTACATTGCCATCGTATGTATGTATGTATGTATGTATGTATGTATGTATGTATGTATGTATGTATGTATGTATGTATGTATGTATGTATGTATGTATGTATGTATGTATGTATGTATGTATGTATGTATGTATGTATGTATGTATGTATGAATGCATGTATGTATGTATGTATGTATGTATGTATGTATGTATGTATGTATGTATGTATGTATGTATGTATGTATGTATGTATGTATGTATGTATGTATGTATGTATGTATGTATGTATGTATGTATGTATGTATGTATGTATGTATGTATGTATGTATGTATGTATGTATGTATGTATGTATCTTTATTAAAATACTCTTTCACAACACAATCACATAGTCACAAATAGACAGATAGATAAACACCCCCTTTGTACACAAGCTCTGTTTTTCATGTTAACATATACCAGCTTTTAAAGAAATGAAGTAAAAAAATATTTTCCTCATTTTAAAACAAACATTTCTTAAAATTTTAAACGGACAAGAGAACATTGGAAAGTGTTATAATACAGGGAGCTTAGTTAGGTCTTGTAAATGATAGCCTTGTATGGATCAGAAGTCGATCCTATAGCAGTTTGTGAGTTACCAGAGCTATGCCAATGAAAAATCCTACAGCAGTTTATGAGTTACCAAAGCTATGCCAAAGAAAGCTTTAGAAAATGATTTTGATCAGGAAATTATTCATTTAACTGACACATTTGTTGGTCAGGGTTTTTATGACTTCACTATTGCTATTGTTAAAGATTATTCAAATAGTATTAATCATAGGAATCTTTCTTTAACTATTGATTTTGGCCGTTCTAATCAGGATGATAAACGACTTCACTTGTCGTCGAACAGGAAAAAGATCCCGAGATCTCCCGTTGTTTCAAAGGTGTTGTGTAAAACCCCTCCTCCTATTTGTGGCGGGTTTACTGCTTTTGGCTATCTTTATCTAGAGGTGATCGCCGATGGTGCAATTTGCAATATGGTGAAATAAATAAAGATCTGAGATGATATATAGAACTGAATAACACGAGCCCCCGTTACAAATAAAGACAAAATTTAATCAACTTTCAACACAATACAATTTCACAAGCAACTGATATGAACATTAAAATTTGACAGATAGACTTCTTTCTGTCTGAACCAACTTACTCAAGGAATTTCAAAATACAAATAAGATTCGATAAATAGCCAATCTGTTAACAACAATGGAATCAGATCATCATTTAAACGAGTGCAAGGTCAAAACATACTGCAGTGTATCGATTCAGAACCTGGTGTTCTATCCCTTCCAAATTCCACTCAGACTGTTCTTCTCGACTCTCTTATCCCCGTACATCATTTTTCATATTTCCTCTTCCATTTTTGCAGATTTCTTTTATCTCGCCTCTTTCTTGGTTCTTCCAACTTTGTGTAGTCCTTTTCTGGGTTGTATGTAGATCCTGAGTCTTCCTTTAAGCTATCTCATCTTGTAAAATATAAAAAAAGCACCCAAAATCTGCCGTCAAATTATACAGAGGATAAATCATTACTCTCACAACCGAGGTCAGATGTGATTCTATCGGATTAAAACAGGCATCGATGGCTATTAAGTCTAATTAATCATGACAGATTATACAGACTAGGTTCACAAATTAATGGTCTGCTAATGGCTATTCACATCACACCAATACATTAGTTCCAGACAAAAATCTAAATCACACAAATGAATGAATGAAATTCCATACTCTTGGATATTTACCAAAATACACAAGATAAGAGTCGGTATCATACTTGACCTTATCAGATCGGATGATTCTTATAAGATCGACATTCCAAGAATTCTCCAATGTTGATAAACATACAGTCATTGTAAGAAATTAGATAAATGAACCAAACGCAGTCATTTTTAGATCCATAATTTCCAATACAGAATATGCATGAAATTCTGAATAGTAATTTCCTAAAATAATCGAGACTATAACTTAAGCGAGCAGTCAATGTATATATAAAGAAATATAACATTGTGCGGAATCAGATAAACGAACTCAACACAATTATACCATATCAGGAAAATTGATCTACGAACTTAAACAAAAAAATCCCTGCAAATACATGCAAATACCAGCAATTCTCGGAGCCCCTTCAAGTCTTATGTTTATTTTATATTGTAGAAAAGCGTAGACTCAATTTTCAGATGCTCTTAGCAAAACTTAAACTGATAGTTTCATGTGAAGCCACGCCCGCTTCCACAGCGTGTCCACTCGAAATGAAATAATATTCCCTCTTCACAACCTTCGAAACACTGCAATTCGTCTGGCAACAGCGACTACCGAACGGTCCCTGGCAGCATTCAGAAATGTCAGTTTCTATACAGATCAGAAATTGAATCAATTATGTTAAGTTTAAACCAACATAGCCAATAATTAAATATCAATATCTCCTAGAAAGCCTGAATCAATCCGTACCTTATGGCTATTTAAACGCAACCAGGTCTCGTAACATATAATTAATCTTACATGTGTCTAGCTAAGTGTTTCCTACAGATAACAACACAAGAGAGAGCTCGACCTAACAATTCGATCCGTTACAGAAGCATCAGCAAAAGGGAAGCTGCAGAACTTCATATATGTTATTTTGTTGAAAACTGGTTCTTTATTAAGAAACAGAAGCCACTCAAGGCACTGGCTATTGACTAGAATTGTGTCAGCTCAAATTGCTATTCCTAAGTCGTAGAAACAGGAAATTCATTTTTACAATAATTGTAGTAACAGATTGTTCCTGAAATGAAATTTTGTCTTAAATCCTGGCTCTACTTTTGCGTCTTGTTTAATAAAAAAATATAATCTTGTTTATTTGGGAACTTATTCGTTTTTGCTGTAAGATCTTGAAGCAAAATCTTTTGCATTTTTGTGTTCTGTATCGATTTGACAGGAATATATTTCTTCCGCGACAAAGTACAAACCATTAGAGAAAAGCTTGACAACACAGTTTCAAATGAATCGTCGTCACCAAACGGTTTCAATGCTGAATGTCAGGGTCAACCGTTAGCAACATTTAAACCTAACATGTCCGATTTAGACTTCACTATTTCCAGAGAGCTTAGATCCAATATTTCACTAACTAATGTTATTAACATCTCTATCTCATCCGAGCAATTTCCATCATTTTTCAAAACTCGCATCTTAAAGGTTCTGCAGAAGAAAGCAAAACTCGACAATAATGATTTTAAAAAAATGCCCAGTTTCTAATCATCCATTCAAGTCGAAAATCTTGTTAAAAGTTGTTCTATCCCAACTTGTATGTCATCAAAATTCAAACAGTCATTTTATTAATGTACAGTATTCATATCGCCCTTTCCACAGTACTGAAAATATTCTTCTGAAACTAGTTAATGACCTCTTTGATTTGGATAGCGAAACTATTGCAACTCTCACCCTCCTTGACTTGTATGCAGCATATGACACCATAGAGCATGATATATTACTTCACCGTCTCCATTCATGATGCAGTCTTACCGTGGTTCAAGTCATACTTCGTCAATAGGGAACAAACTGTGTCTGCAAAATGGAATAATCTCCTGCCCAATTGATCTAAGTTGTGGTGTCCCACTGGGGTCTCTTCTTGGACCTATTCTCTTCATTCTATACACTCAACCGCTTCTCAAGTGTCATAGATCATCATCCAGTGTCTCACCAATTGCACGTTGATGACACCCAAATATACAAATCTAGCCACCCTACTTAAGTTGATGTTACCATCCAAGGTGTAGAGAGAGAGAGAGAGAGAGAGAGAGAGAGAGAGAGAGAGAGAGAGAGAGAGAGAGAGATACATTTCAGATGTGAAATCACGGATGGCACGTAACAAGCTGCAATTGAATGATGATAAAACTTAAGCCATTCTGATGACAACACACAAAGACTTTCTCATTCACATCTGTGAGCTTAAACAATCAATAAAAGCAACACCAATTTTCAATTCATACAATCAATATGAAACTTAGGCGTTACTCTCGATAGTACTCTCTCATTGCACCCACATGTCAAGGCTGGATATCTTGAGCAGATCCATTCGCAATTATCATTTAGTTGATTGCACTAAAATACTTATGTGTTTATTAGTAATTTCATGACTGGACTATTGTAACTCAATTATTTCTGGTTCACCTCAATATCAACTCCAGAAACTTTAAAGTGCTCAAATCAAAGCTGCTTAGATCATCCTTAGAGAACTACAATCAGAGCGCGTCTCTTACCTGGTTTGTAACCTACATTGGCTATATCATACAATCTAGAATCAATAACAAAATTTGTTCTCTGTGCTACATTTCAAAGACGGGTTCAAGTCCAATATACCTGTCTGACCTCAGTCATGGGTATACACAAGCAAGATACTTACGATCCACTTCTGACAACCATGTTGTCATTATACCCACAATGAAAATGAAGCCATATGGACAACGTTCTTTTGCATACCAGGGTCCAGCAACGTGGAAAGAATTTCTCACTGCACTTAGAAACAAAGACAGTGATTTCATTCAAAAGCGCTCTTAAAACGCACCTAATACGACTGCAAGAATAGACTTACACACTTAGTTATTTTTTATTGCCATAACTATTTTCAGTATGTTTCTTGTTTTCTAATTGCATGGTGTTTGTTTTTTTGTAATCATATCATTATATATGTTTGTCTAATGTTGTAAAGCTCCTAGGGCATCTATAGATTAGGCACTATACAAAGTTTCCATTATTATTATTATTATTATTATTATTATTATTATTATTATTATTATTATTATTATTATTATTATTATTATTATTATTATTATTATTATTAATATATTGTTCAGACTATTCATTTACTGGAAATGCAAAGTACCTTATTATTCTTAGAAACATTCATTTGGACATTTTGTGAATTAGGTGAGGGCAACAATGATTATATTATTATCATTAATTGGAAAACTGTTAACACATGATCAATATTAAGGTCGCTGGTACATTGGTACGCACAAGACTACATGCATATTGAGGCCTTCAGCGCTGGATCTTAATTTATTCAACATCATCGAAATTTAAAATCAAACTTTATTCATTTGGAATTGTTGGACTAGTAGAGATTTAATGTAATATAGGGTTCTCTCAAATTTTCACTTGGTATTCAGAGGAAATAAATCATTTGTTGAAGTTTACAAAACTTTTTGACTTTTGCTCATTTTATTGTTTAGTTTATCACCATATAGTAATAATAATAATAATAATAATAATAATAATAATAATAATAATAATAATAATAATAATAATAATAATAATAATAATAATAATAATAATAATAATGATAATTGGTGTTACATTACGGTGTTGTAAGAGTTGGCTAGGTTCAGATTCCGTCACTGTTACTTGGGAGGTGTCACTTCATTAGAGTAAGTGATGGGTGTTGCAAGAGTGACCAGGTTCAAATACATCTGTAACGAGCAGAACAGAACTATGGGGATTGAAGACAAAAACTATTTTTTTTATTAAATCAAAATAGATTCTTTATATACAATTATATATGGCAATAAAATTAAATTATTCTACTTAATTAACCGTTACAAACTTCTGATTTGTTACCGATTTGAAATATCATGTAAAGTTCTGTAAATAATCAAAAATCAATTAATGAAAGAGTAGTCCAGCTGTACATGAGGTGTTCTAGGAAACAATATTTATCAATAACACTAAGATCGTTTGGCAATTTTTGATTAAAACATAAATGCTAGACCATAACGCCGAATACTAGGCCATAATGCCGAATACTAGACCATAATGCCGAATACTAGACCATAATGCCAAATGCTAGACCATAAGGCCGAATGCTAGACCATATTGCCGAATGCTAGACCATAATGCTGCATACTAAACCATAACGCCGAATGCTAGACCATAATGCTGAATGCTAGACCATAATGCTGAATAATAGACCATAATGCCGAATGCTAGACCATAATGCTGAATGCTAGACCATAATGCTGAATGCTAGACCATAACGCCGAATACTAGACCATAATGCCGAATACTAGACCATAATGCCAAATGCTAGACCATAAGGCCGAATGCTAGACCATATTGCCGAATGCTAGACCATAATGCTGCATACTAAACCATAACGCCGAATGCTAGACCATAATGCTGAATAATAGACCATAATGCCGAATGCTAGACCATAATGCTGAATGCTAGACCATAATGCTGAATGCTAGACCATAATGCCGAATACTAGACCATAATACCGAATGCTAGACCATAATGCCAAATACTAGACCATAATGCTGAATGCTAGACCATAATGCCGAAAAGTGACGGATTACACATTTTAAGGTAGAAAAATTCATTTCCAAATATAGTTATAGTAGGCAGTGAAGTTGCTAGCAGAATACATTAACAATAATAAAACTAATATCAAAATCATAATCAGTAATGACAAAATTACAAGAGTCAATGCCCTGCGTTACTACATTTTCCTAATTATTGTATATCAGTTTCTAACAGATACACAAAAGGTTTTCTGATACCCTAGCATTTGAAAAAAAGAATTTAAAATCCACAAAACAAAGTTGCATAATCTAAATATATTATTTACAAAGATTAAGGTAAGTTCATATCTATAACGAAAAGAGGATGACTCTCAAAATTAGTGATATAGACATGCTCGGGTCTGCCTTGCAAGAGACGCTTAACTTTGGTTTCTTTTTTAAATGTGCCGAATATTCTACAGATAAAATGCTATTACTCATTTCTTCCAAATATATAGAAAAACGTAAACGGAAGGAAAGCCGCCTGACTGACAAACAAATGGCATCTGTCCCAACCTGACAAAAGTATACAGAAAAGAGCTCTATCAGACTCATCTTTTCGCTATGTATTGGTATCAGGTGTTATCTGGGCCTACTTGACAAAGAGAAATGGGACAGCCGGTTGACTATTTTATATCATTTTGCATTTAAAGTAACAAAAAGGTTTTAACAAAAAATTCAAAAACGTGAAAAACTGTAGCAAATTTAAAATTAAAAATTGAATTTTATTAAACATGATAGCAAATTCATTTCGAACATTATATATATATATATATATATATATATATATATATATATATATATATATATATATATATATATATATAGAGAGAGAGAGAGAGAGAGAGAGAGAGAGAGAGAGAGAGAGAGAGAGAGAGAGAGATGAACAGTTTCTTGCCTGCACCAGTCGAAACTCAAACTAGTATTATTTTTATTTTTTATTTTTATTTTTCTTGGAACTCTGTAATGGTGTATATGGAATTAATTAATCTTCACGATACTTAATTGTTTTACTTGCTGCAGACGAACGTCGTTTATAACGCACAAAACAGAAGAAATATTTCGTTGTGTGTAAAAGATGATGTTGAAATAAATTCTTCTTAAGATATCACACACAAGTTTATGAGGCATTCATATTTTCGGTTTTCTGTTATTTAAGAAAACTGTTTCAGCTGAACTTCTTGTTGTAGTTATTTCTTAACAATTAGACATCGGGTATAGAATTGATCCTTACTGACTGATTAAGGTAGGTCTACGTCTACGAAATTAATCATTCGTAGAGTGCGAAACAGATGCCACCACGGGACTCGTGCATGGAGGCACCTGTGATATACTATTAACTTAACTAGAATTACAGAATTCTTATTAACTAAGCACCATCCTGGAATTGGGACTTTTAAAAATTAGATTATTTAGATTTTGTTTCATATTCTTCTTGATATGAAAACCCTCTAAAATTTGGACACTAGTAGTGTTGCCAATATGTTTAGTGTAAGCTTAGAATTGATAGACTTTTACTAGTGCTAAATATTGTATTACACCTGGGAAGTAAAATTTCTTTTCCAAAACTTCTTTCATTATTAAGAAAAACGTTGGATAGTAAGATTTACTTAAAACAGCTTCTGGGTAGCATGGCCGTACCGATACTGTTTACACAAAGAACAATTGCATTCTCTACGACATGTGATTAGTTTGTAGATGTTCAAATGGTCAGAAGGCATTCATCTGAATGGACGGTTTATGGAAGCATATTCAGAATCTCCTTCATAAGCTGCAATAACGCATGTACAACTTCCTTCTACATATGTAAGTCAAACGCAAAGAACTATTAGCACCAAAACGGCACAGAGTTTGGAATCATTGCTATGTGAATGTTATAGTATTTGATTCCTGTCAAACTGTTCAAATGCTCGGATATTGATCCAATGCGAAGACATTATAAGATTTGCCATTTCAAGATTTATTCCGCCAGGAGTGTTACAAATAATCCTTGGAAGAATTCAAGCACTGTTAACGAAATCATTTAAGAAGACGAGAAGTTTCCTTTGAATTTAGGATTCCTTGTGTGCGTGTGTTTGGTGGGTTTGCGCGCGCGTGTGTGTGTGTGTATGTGTGTGTATGTGTGTGTGTGTGTGTGTGTGTGTGTGTGTAAACATTCGTTTACCAACAAATCCTTTGTTGCAAATTTATCAACAGTACTTATAAAGACATGACGACTATTGTCACTTGAACAGTTTAAAGTCAGTTTTAGTAATTCTGGAATAGCAAAAGATCTATAGTAGCCAATGAGCAACTCGTTCTTTGATGACTTTGACTCTCCTTGTCTAGTGGAGGTAAATGGGGTTGGATAGGTGTGTCAATCACGTCTTCAAAAACGCTAGTGGCAACATTTACTGATACTTCTTTTTTATGTGGCAAAGAATGTCGTAGTCAATTAGCTTCTCGAAATGTGTGATCGATAAATGACGCTATGATTACAGTTTATTTTCATCCTGT